>BOPP01000236.1:454083-508448 GCA_017312745.1 Gryllus bimaculatus | reverse complement strand
ACGGGGCAGGCGGGGGCGTGGCGCGCGGGCGGGGCGCTTATCCTGCTTTAGTGGAGTGTTGAGCCGCACGTCCCGCTCCTCTCCAGCGAAGAGCTCTCGGTCGCGTAATCCTGTCGCTTGGCGCCGCGATGACAAACCGGAGGGCAGCCACTTGCTCCGACGCCGCCTTGTTTGTCTCGCTTCCCTTTTTTATCTCCTTTTTTTGCCTCGGTGTTCCCGGAATTTCACACGGCGACGTTGCTACTTGCGGGGTTTCTGCTCTCTTTAAATAGTTGCAAGGTGTCACAATATTGTGCTAACGTAAGTATCTTTTGCCTTCCAGCTGAAAAATACGGATAAAACTTCTTTTTACGTTAAATATCTACTTCAATCTACATAGCATGGGTTTATAATTTTTAAAGAATGTCAAGGATGTTTAAAATGCACGATTACGCTTTTATTTTAAAATTAAGTTTGAAACCCTTCGAATTCAGGGAAGTATTTTCTTGGTTTCCTTATTGTTCTTGACGCTCTCAGAATGTCACCAACTCCCGCTCTCGTCGACGGTTAAAGTTCCAAGCTAGTCTCATAATATGTAAAAGTAGTCGGAGAAAATATACTCGCTACCGTATGCTAGAGTAATAATAGTTATATCGTTCGTTATTAATTATATTATGTTTTACATAACATCATAATACATTGTTTGTCTTGTTTTCTATCTAGATATTTCATCTCTAAGTTTTCAAAAATCGCACGATGTTGAACGGTATGATTGCTATGTTTACCAACAATACACTACATGGGATGCAGATCAAGCAGGTGTAACTAAACTGCCTCTTCAACAACTTCTAAGAGAAACAGAAAATTAAAAATGATAAAGGAAATAGTACCTAATCTCAAAGTAACGATCACAAAGCTAAGACTTACTACTTACGAATTGGACGGAATTCATTGAAATTACACTACTTATTTCGAATGAACGTTTTAAGGTCACAGAATGTCTATTTCTAATGAATTAATATTTAACCGGTTCATTTAGATGATGCAAGAAAATTATCATTCAAAATATGAAATATGAACGTGTAGAAATGTTGCGCAAGTATATCCGTAAATTGCTGCTAGTTGTGAAATGTGATTTACATCCAGTGATTACTATTGGATATTTTGTTCAACATACTTATCCACAAATTATATTTATTAATTTAAATCAGGTTTGGCGCATTCCACTTAAATTACATCAATTTCGTGTATATATCATTCGTACCTTTAATTTTCAAATGTTACGTAATTGCATATTATAACAATTATTGAAATAATTCCATAACACAGTATTTATGCTGAATATTGAATCACAGAATTAGTCGTATGTGATGATTTTATGAAGCGTGACTAAATGACATTCACTACAAGATTTGCTGTATGTCTCCCCACCTTCCCGCTAAAATCAACTTTACCCTGTTTATTAGCAATCTTATCAATACCTAGATGCTCTCGATCATTATACTCATCACTTACACAGTAGCAATCTCACGGATTTTAAAAGTGATGTGAGAATTAATTTAGCCAACATAACATAACTAGTTTATTATTAAGCCTGTGCAATGAATACCGGCAAGGGGAGAGGTTTTATGTTAACAAATATATTAGTTACCTGCAAGGCATAATGACGCATCACATATCCCAAAGAGGTTTCGTCTTTTGGCATTCGCCCTTAACAGAAAACATTCATAAGTATGTCCGAAGCATAATTTACAACGCGTTTCCAAAGTAACTGGACAATTTTCTTCGAGATTTACGTAAAACATCGTATATATCCAAATTGTTGTTATTAGAAACTAAAGAATTTTGAACATTTGCTTCTACAATCTTGAGCAAGTAGTAGTACAGTGCTCTAAATATCTCCTTTCGTTTTTTATAATTTATACTGCCGACGACAGTAGCCTAACTTCTTATCCGAGCTCCGAGAAGTCGCGGATATAATAACATGAGATATCGCGTGTCTCTGGATCGATAACCGCCTAGAAACTCTGGATACTAATAGCACTGAGTCACTGGCAAATGAAATTCAATGACGTGAGTACACATGACTGGAGTATAATTCACTTCGGTTAAAAAATGATTTCTCCATGTTCAACGCCGAAAAAAGGTTTGGAACTTTGCAACGCAATCAAGTACTAATATCACTCAATTCATTTTCGTTGGTGTGCAGCTTCTCAATTGCCTTAGAGATAAGAAAACGTCTTATGAAAATTTAACTGTTAAGCTGGTAACAGATTTTAACAAATGAAGTGTCCATGCCGTATGAATTTCTCGTGGGTAAATGTCAGACTTCGGTTCTAAAAATCATTTTTTCCTTAGTCGTATTCAGCGTCGTTCCCACGTTATGTTGCACTCCATGCAGATATTTGGCCCTGCTAATATTACATTAACGAAGAATTTTTAAAATAAAATATGAAATATTAATTAAAGGTCCATATTTAGAGAAACTTGACACAAGTACAACAACAAGAAATATTTTATGAACTGATTACTAGTGTATTAAAATTAATCTTCTCATGGCTTTTATTTCTCGATTTGTTTAGCAAGCACCTTTCATATATATCTAGCACTAACACTTCAGCATGTTCAATAGATGTAAGTGCCTGGTTAGTAAGCTTCTATTCCAACATTGTAGAGAGAGTTTTGTATAGTTTTCTGCAATTATTTTCTCACCAAACTTTTCATTTTCAAGAACACTACTACTTTTCTATTTTGAAACATTTAGTTCAAATACTCTGCGTGGCCTGAACCCACTCCCTACATCTGCTCCGTGCTGAAGAAGTGAAGTTGAGGAGGATAGTAGTGGTAGTATAGTAATTGTGGAGAGATGGATCAATACTTCTCTAGATGGTGTTAAGTGAGTACGGCTGCAGACGCCCGGTGCAGGGGCGCGATTTCTTAACTTCGATGGATTTATTGATTCCAGGTTTCGGGGCGTATTAACTGCTACGGTTACTAGTTCCTTAAATGCAGTTCATGCTTTTATCACTGGACTTGGCGGTGGACTTCCTCAGTTGGTGAGATGGTGAGATCCAGCGCTGACCTGTACGTTGGCTTGTGGTGCTTTCCCCATCCGCGAATATCCACTAATGGTGAACCACCCCAACCGGGACAAGCTCCCGGATCATCACCCATCAGTGGCAGTGTAGTGTATATAAGTTTGTGTGTGTGTAGAAGATAATGATAGAACAGGGAAGAGGAAGAAAAGACGTCTGTTGCCCGTTTGTTAGGGTACTGTGTCGGCATTCGCCTGGTGCTGATTGGGGAAACTACGAGAAACTACTAATCAGTGCCACTGGCTGCTAGAATTCCCCTCTAGAAAACGATTGACTTCGACCTAGCTATCTAGCTAGTGCCCAAAATCCTACCACGATCGAATGTTTTACCTTAGGACCTACCAGAGAAACTGAAGTGATGTCAATTGACGTCCCGAGCCACTTAATCCGGGGCGGAGAGTTTAAAATTCGCAGTTAACCAGGACAAGAATACCACACATTCTATGAATAAAACCTTTAAACCAGGGGAATGTGTTCTGCTGCGGGTGATACACGAAACACAGTAATCCAATTTACATAATTGAATTCTTTTGACGTATGTTAAACTTCATTTCTTTTGAGAAAACACTTTATTTCGAATGTGTTCAACATTACCTTTGTGCCTGCGTCTAAAGAATAAATTTCCTCGGACTCGTTGGGTGGGTCTCAAAAGAACAATACATATTTAAATATATATATCCTTTAATATCCTATTTATATATCCTTTAATCTGTCTTCGATCCGTGAACTAGGTGTTCCTATATAAAAAGAAGGCTAAAAGAACAACAGAAGAAGACAGAGAAAGTCAAGAAGGAAAAGTTTGGTCTTGCCAAAAAAGTTCACTTCTACCACCAATTCGTGGAATACGTTCTTCCCCGACCTTCTAGTTTTTACATCCGTAAATAATCCGTTTGATCCTGATTTATTTCTTTTTTCAATAAGAGTTTTAAGAAAAGTTCTCCTTAACTGTAGATATAGAAACATTCTCTGCTCCACTTTAGAAAGATATTCTAAGTTCGTTTCCTTAACGCTTTTTCCTGCCGAAAACGTATTGTAAGCGGTATATTTTACTAAACAAAACTGAAACATATCCCACTATTGATACAAACGACTATAATGTTTCCTAAAATCGTATTCTTAATAGTATTAATTAATGCCTTGACTGAAAATGGAAAACGTATATTATGTGTCGTACTTTTCGTAAAAATTGTTTGATCTCTTCTAGAGCAATCATGAGGGATGCTCAGAAATGCTACTTGTGTATTTTATTACTTCATCTTACACATCCAAGTTGGCTAGCAAACTTGCATTTGGATAATAAATACAGGAGAGGATCCCAAACTTCACAATATTACTATTAATAATTATGAGAATGCCAATATTAATAAAGGTTAATAAAATATGTTATAAAGGTGTGTAATAAAGGTTATGTAATGTTATGTAAAGGTTATGTAATAAAGGTTATCACAACATTAATATTATATTAAGATACATTTATTTCTTGTAAATGAATTGTTGTTTAATGTCATGTTTCAACTACAATTCATGATCAATACAATCAAGTAAAATGCTCTACAACAATACGTGGTCTAGATTACTTAGAATGATACAGAATCGCTAGCAAACGCTCCAAATCACAGATAGTGGACTGCCACTACTCGTTGACTTGCGCATAGTCGGCGGATCTGCGTAGAATGGTTTGGGATCCAGATGCAATGCTACGGTAAATAGGGAAGGGAAGAGTTGAAATATACGACTACTGAAGAAAATTTGATAATTATAAAATATAAACCATACCACAAATCCATGAGAAGGTACAAGGAATGACTAAGATGCATCTATTGCTAGACAATAATAAAAGTTTCCTCATAAACGGAGGAGAAGCCGAATCTGGAATTTCCAAACAAATAATGTAACACTGTCCATCAGTACATCATATTTCACTATCCAACCAGCTTTAAAGCACGGAAATCTCACAAAAATGTGACACGAATAAAAAAACAATAAAAAATTAACCCCTGAAACCCACAGACTAAACTCCAAACAAATCTTTCAATCTAGCCTACAACACAGCACCAACTGGACGAGCGGACAAGAATGATCCATCACGCGAGCAGGTAGAGCGAAGAGTGTGCGTTCGCACATGCGGGGAGGGGGGGGGGGAGCGGCGTGGAAGGGCGAGCGTTGTACTCCAGTGTTACGCCACCCCTAGGCAGCGCCTGTCGTTAACTAACAGCGGCGCGCCGGCCAACAGATTGCCAGACGGCGTGGCTGGAAATTCGGCTCGTCCTTTGAGTGAAATTGCTTCAGCAATATGTTCTCCCTGACAGCCGGCTCGCTCCGACGGGCTCTTTCCCCCGTAACACCCTCCCTCCCCTACCCCACCCGCGCGACCACGCAGCCCCACCCCCACGCCGCCGCCGTCGCTCCGCGCAAAACCAAACGCTGCGGTGAGTACGTTCTGTCTGTCGGTCGCGGAGCAATGGTGGCCGTGGGTGGGAAGGGGGTGTGGTTTTGTGTGTGGACAGGGGGTGCCGCGCGGCGGTGGGCGACGAGGGGACGCGGTCAAGTGGGGGGCCGGAGAGAAGCTGTAGCGGCGGGGCCGGCGGCGGCGGCGGGTGTGGGTGCCGGTTGTAACTGGTTGCGTGAGCGCAGTCAGAAGGAAACTGCACAGCTTCCGGAGTGTATGGCTTTATGAGCTTCGGCTGTTTGTAATGAACATTCATCTCCATCACGATTTGAAAGGTAATATAAGCGGAAAGAGGAAACTAAAAGCGTGGTATGCCACATGATAGAAGAGCATGTGTTGGGATTAGGGGTATGATATTTCAATATCCGAGCTGGGTGCCCGATGTGATTTGGATGCTGTCGGCACTATGCACTGCATGACAATATTATCAATTTTTTGTGAAACGTAAATTTTTAAGAAACCAACAAAATAGTACAGTTTTCATTTAAATAGTTTGCTTATGTATGAACAAAATCATGTAGACTAGTGTCATTTTAATTTACAGAAACAAAATAATCATAGTTTATAATATTTCACACTTACTTAACATGCGTTTAATTATAAATTACTGTCGACCTTCATAACGCTGTAGCGAAACGTAACAGAGTTATATTGAAAAGTATGAACGCACAATCAACACGAACATAATATTGCCTCACTAATTTAATTCATGAAAATCTGCATCATTGAGAATTTGAGACACTTAATTTTTAATATTTTGGCGCACATTTATGTGGTTTGCGTTCAAACTGCATATCTACTTCGGAAAACACGCAAGAATCGCTGCGGCGCCAGTAACAACGCATGTTTTATAGATGTCGGCAACTGTCGGCGCGGAGCGTCCCAGAGCTTAACACTGATTGGTGGTTCGTCGAAGTTCGCTCGTGTTTGTCCCGCCCTTGTATACGCGTGTCCTTGTCGTCAATATTTGAACGGATCTTATGAGATCGATGCCTTTCCGTTAGATAACGTTTTTGATGGAATTTCTCGATATTTTTTAGGGCTGGCCGGAAACTTGTTCGGCGTGTTGACATCTACGAAAGAGGAAAAGCGAGGATCAAGTCTGCGCGAGCGGAGAAGAGAAGTGGGTGGAGATCACACGACGAAAAAGAAAGAGGGAAGACGAGGAAGGAAGGGTGGGAAAAGGGATCGTCGAAGAACGCGAGCGAACGAAGAAGATTGGAGCTTTAGTGGGGGGAGAGGAGATTCCGCGATTGAAAAACGATGGCTGGATTATCACAATGTCAAAGAGACGGTATAAAGAGCCATTCACAATGAAAACGTAGACGCAGACGTGAAAGCTTAAACATGAACTTCCGATTCACAATGAGCGTGGATGTACAGGAAATCATAGTCACAGATATTTATACAATAACTTCTCGATAAATAAATTCTATATTGTAACTCAAGTCGAATCAATTGTTCCAGCAAAATTTTCGCACCTCATGCGCTACGAGTGGTAATACGTTTAACAAGTAAGGGCTGTAATTTCAGTATTGTAATATTAAGTAGCTGTCACTAATCGGAGAAAGTACGTTCTGTTGTAGCACCCTCTAGTTATTTTTGAATCCACTCCCGAGAAGAAGTCTACTGACAAAATGGAGTCTGAGATACCTATATTGGACAGTTTGCGTTAATACTTTCCCGAATCTTCCCAATGAATAGCAATTTACCGTTGAAATCATCTCTTTTTATGTTAATTAATTCTTTCTCCTAATGTTTTTCTGTTTTATTACTTATTACATCCAAATACCTTTTTTGCTTCGGACTAACTAAAATAATCGGCAGACTGATGAAATTTATTTGTTACGTATGTCACACGATCCTATACATAATCGTCTTATTATCCTAAACTAGGTTCTATCTGTGTAAGAAACGAACAAAAATCGATACTATCGACAAAGGCAAGTAGCTAATGTTGATAATTCGCCACCGTCAGGACTCAACATTTTGGATCTCTTGGCGAAAAATAATACTTAAGCAACGGTGTTGCCACTGAGCATTTGTTACTAATTTGGTGAGTGTGAACTGTGCGACGCGGTGTAGAAACGAATACGGGAAATACAGTCGACTCGGGTTTTAAGAGCTTCCGGTTAAAGTGGAGGCATTGGTTCCGTTTCATATTCATAACAAATAAGCATTAGAAGATCCGGTTATAGTGAATTCTAATCATTAGTTATGGCGATAGTAATACGTATACAACTTTTAAAGAAAATACGCCTCAGACGGTCCCTTACGAAAAGTCGGCGCTGTGTCGAAAAGCAAGGGAAAGGTAGCAGCTGAAGCAGGGTGAGTGAGTATGTGAATCCGTAGTGTGAATATATCAGAGCGATTAAAATCTTTGGTTGGTTGTTAAAGTTTCCGGCCGCGTCAAAATACTAAGGCCATTAGTCCTGTACGTTTAGTGCAAGTTTTTTCCTAAGGAGGTGGCCGTGATCTTCCCCAACTAGATAACGAAATCCGGCGCCGGCTAGCGAAGTTTTCCCATACTAGGTATCACCCACCAGCGAGGCACCGCCCCAACCGGGACAAGCTCTAAACTCCCATCCTGTCTCCCGGCATGTGTGGTAGTATAGTGCATATTACCGTCAGTATGTGTAAGGGGTGAGGATAGGACAAGAAAGAGGAAGGAAAGATCGCACGACGTCCCTGACCCGTTAGTTAGGATACTGCTCAAGAATTCGCCTGGTATTGATCGGAGAAACCACGGATAAGAACAGCCGGCCTCTAGAATTCTCCTCCAAACAGTGACTGATTTCGATCTAGCTCGATGGGTAAAAATTCGATTTAGCTTACGGATGACGGGGCTAGCATTAAAATCTTACCAATGTCGGGGCTGGAACCTAGAACCTCCCGGTCAGAGGCACTGCAATGACATAGGAACCACCTTGTCCTGTGCTAATGAGAAAGTGAATAAAAGAAAATCGAAAAGAAAACAATTTCTTATAAAGTGTATGAACTATAAAAATCTCAATGTGGCTCTTGTGTGTTAGATTGTAGAGTTATATGTTAGATTTAATTTATACTGCGGGAGATGAGAGTTCCATTTTTTACAGTTTGGCGTTTGTACGTTGCTTTGACGACGGCATGCACTGGACTAATCGAGTTTCAGGTACGTCAGCATCCGCCGACCCTCGTTGCCGATGAATTGTATACATCGCCACGTGCACGGCCAAAAGAACTATTCGGTTACGAGCGTGAGCGCCGCGGCAGTCTCGGACCCGAAGGAAATATAAGTCCTGATAGATCGTAAACGATGAGTAGGGTTTTCTATGAAGCACATCTTTTCAAAAAGAAAACTCAATTGACCAAAAATTCGTGCGAGCTCAGTTCATACTTGTCAGTAATGTGCATAGAGACACTCATTATGGTCAGTCACGGTCACTTCTTCAAAAGTGTTTCCGTGTGGTAAAATAGGCGAAATGTTTTCGCTCAAATAAATTCTTGCACTCTCTCTGTTCTGTGGAATAAGTTTGAAGATAACCTCCAAATCATTTCTTGGAAAACAAATTGTGGAACATACAGAAATAACTATTAAAGAAGCTCCTTTAATAAGGGTGTGATGGAACACATTAAAAATTTTATAATTCTACTACATAATTGCAGTGATTGTGATAGTGGCGATGAAGAAAGTTATGTTGGAAACAGTGATTGTGATAGTGATAGAAATGGGATATTTCCAAAGAAAACTTCTACTGTACGTACATCATAACCTAAGAAAAACCCATTGAGTTAACATTGAAAACATCAACTGTAAGAACCGTGACTTTCTACCATAACGTGGCGTTCTTTTATTTTACGGATCCTTTTCTAGTGTATTTAAACACGTCTATAGAACTGCATATAAATACGTTGCAATGCGTAAATTAGAGAAATGCACATTTTCAATGGATAAGGTCGCAGTGTCGCGTCGTTGATGAAGTGCTGTGAACAGCTGCATCGATGGCGGTTGACATCGTTTGGCAACAATGCACAATGTGCTCGACAGCTGTTAATCTCAAAGTTCCATCTCCCGCAGTATAAACCGTATGTTTAAGATATCAGCCCTCCCATTGCTTCACAAGCTTAATCGACAGACGAAATTTCTGTGAAGTTCCGTTTTTGAAATAATTCCCGCCTCTCCAGGGCTACTGGAGAGGGAATTTTTTAGAAACCAAAAATTACGCTTCAGTATCGCAAATTAATATAATACTAAGTGTCTGCAGGAAAAGTTGTTACATTGATTGAAAAATGAGAAACCGTGCAAAAAGGGCTCTGCTTCAGATGCCCAATGGAAGCTGCAATGCAACATGATGGCTCCTCGACAAACGTGCTTGGCATGCATATTTCGCTGTGATTGGCAGAACACGCGTATTTTATTAAAGCAAAATAAAATGAACATCATTATAAAATCACCTTCAGCTACAAAAAAGATAAACGTAGAGTGGGAGGAGAAAAAATGTATTATATCCACAACAACTCAAATCGAATACAACACATGAATAGACAGATGAGTCCGATCATGAGAAAGCAGTTTCACTTAATCTCTACAAAGATACTCGTTCATAAACAGGACTTTTCGCGTATTTTTTGTAAAAATATCACAATGTTGTACGACTGAAAAAACAAACCATCAAATAAAAACACACAAAATTATTTTTCAAAATTAACATCAACGAACAACAATGTGTTTCAGGGAAAATCGGGTGATAAAATGTACAACGTCGGCCGAGTGAGAAAGTTACAGCTCTGATCAAGAAGGGAAAGCAGAGGAAGCGGAGGGGACGGTTTGGAGTCGTCGAAGGGATGGGGGGGGGGCGGGGGGGGGGGGGACGAGCGAATGACGCGCCCTCCGTGGCACTTTCCATGTCCCACGCGTCTCAGCGCCTTAAACTTCACCCCCGCGACCCGACGCTTGTAAATTGGATTTCTATTTTAAAGAAACTTTTAAAATTGATGACTATTGATTTTTCCTGCCCGTATTATGGACTTTTAAAGGCACGAAAATTCCTCACGTCTCGAAACCGACGCGACTTTAAGCGTTTTTTGTATGTGGATCGTGGATTTCTTTTTGCTTCTACCGATCTTTCTCGGGAATAAAAAAAACGTGCTGCAAGAAAGTCAACCTACCACTTTTCGAGGCAAAGTGAAAACTATTTGAGAAGTAGAACGGGGCGCCCAAGACGAATAGGAAGACCAAAGAGAAAAACCATTGGAGAAATAGATAAAAGGAGAATACACGCATAAATGATAAAGTACAATAAGAGGTCGGGGAGAGGAAGTGGAAGAGACGAGGACATGCATTGTTTTCAAGATGAAAGTGGAGGAAGACAAACAGACAAAACAACTGCTATTAGAAGGCAGAAACACCTCGTCTTCTTCACGGAGAGTAGTGTGCATTTAATTCCACAAGAACCAATTTTTTACTCAAATTAGCTCCAGAATATTACAATTTAACTTAGCTGTTATTAGGAAATATTTAACATTTAAAGTATGCGATATTACGCAAAGCAAATATTTTATGCTTGAGTTATATACTCAAAAAATATTTCGCACTTACTAAGTCGTGAAACCTTTGGAATCGATTTCAAAACTGTACGTCGTCGTTAATCCGCTAAACGCATTTGAACGCAACAAGAACATTTGAATAAAAATAATTGCAATATGAATGAGAAAGTTATTCTGAGTTTGGCGAAATTTCAAACCAAAGCCTATTCCGCGTTTCGAAATTTGTTTTTTCAGTTTTTATAACTCCTTTTATTTGTCAGGTGGAAGTGGGAAACAGTAGTGCAGGACATGTTACGGCAACATTCGTAACTGATTTTTCTTCTCGCAGTGATCTCACACTATTAATTAACACACTGTTCATCGTAGGTCACACTGATGTTTAACAATTATTCTTAGAACCGGCATTGAGATTCCGGGGGGGGGGGGTTGAAACGACTTGCCCCAGACCCCAACTTAATTGGGGCCCCAAATTTTTTTTGGTTCAAAAGATAGTGAAAATTATACTTATCTACACAATTATTATCTATACTATTATTTTCTATACAATCCGAGCATCCAAAAGGAAAGTTATATTAATTTTAACAATGACATTTAATGTGTTGAATATCATTTGGATTGTATAATTGTAAAGAACCTGAAACAAGTATTGTACTTCAGCTTCTGGGTCAATGACCCCTATCTCGATCAGGTTTCCGTCCAATTTCCCTGATCCTTCAGCAAATGCTGAGATGGCCCCTTGTTTGGCTTCTGGACATAAATGTAACTTCAAATTAACGTCTCCCCATAGCACGACACACAGTTTTAACTGTTTTTGACGTAAGTAAATAACTTTAAATCTACAATCCAAAATGAAAGCTGCACGTTATTTCTGACGTATGGAGAAGTGGAGTCTGTGTATGAACTGGGTATGAGGGAATTTTTTTGTTTTACTCGTAAATAAGGGGGCTTCTTGGATGCCTCTGGTGCCTGAGTTTCTCTCGGCGCCCTCGGGCATCTAGAGTGAGTTGTACACATTAAATGTGTTTAGTTACAATAAACATAAGTTAATTGCCTAACATTATTATTACCATATTCACTATATCATAATTACATGTTTTGTAAGTTATTTTATTTTGACAATCACCCCGCATTGGATTCCGGATCGGCTGTGAACATTTGTGGTTATCAGCGAGAAAGGTATGAACATCGTAAGGAATAGCACCAAGGACGAGCACCGCTCAGGCAATGAACTAACAGACACTCGTCTGGGGACAAGAGCAAAGGTCTCTCCCTGAATTCTTAATGCGGTTGCGTTTCCTCGGCCCACAGTCCCTCCTTCCCTCTGAGAGAGAGAGAGAGAGAGAGAGAGAGAGAGAGAGAGAGAGAGAGAGAGAGATGGAGGGGGAGGTGAGAGAAGAACGCTGAGCAGTAGAGGACGTAAGGGGAAAGGGAAGTTCCGTCGGGATTAAGAGATTAAGGTACTTTACACTTTACTAAATCGGAGTACTTTTCTTGTGGCGAAATTGCCAAAACAAAATGAAAGTTGTGATGTCACTGAATGGCACATACTTTCTCGCATTACTAATTTTTCTATTCGCTTTAGTCTAGACTAGCTTGCCCCCCTCGTCTCACCTGCGTCCTATCAGCGCTACAGCGACATTTTTTCATTTTCCAAATTTTCCATCTCCTAATAGTAGATTAGATATGTATCTTTACGCATATTACAGAAGGGTCAAACATATTCCTGAAGGCAAATTTTGAATGAAACAATTGTAACCTTTCTTGAGAAAATGTCATTTGAACTTTCTGAAAATGCGTAATTTGAAATTCATTTTCACAATAAACGTTAGAGTTTTCGAGAAATTTCACCAGAAACCTAATAAAGCACTTGCTTACAAACGCAATAATTCAATAAAATTCCCGGAAGGTAAATATAAACGATGTGAGATATATTTACATTAATAAAATAACATTTGTGTTAATCTAATAAATCAAAGTGAAGTTTATGTCGTGTTATAGCACTATCTACACAAATAAATTGTATGACAGTACTAAAGAAAAAAATTGAAACAATTTTTGAGAACATCTTAGTTTTCAATTTTAAATATTGCCTTATTTGAATTGAATGTGCCTTATTTTACGTGGCGGGACTCGGGCCATCAGGCCCGCTCTTCCGTCTGACCACGCATATTTCGCAACACTCCTTTCAACTAGCAGAGAAAAGGAGGTATTTCTTGGGCGAGAAACAGGCGATTTGAATTTAGCTCAGAGGCGTCATTTAGGCTTGAGGATCTTTTTACATGCAAGTAAATCTACTAACATGGGACAGCCGGCTTTACTTCCCCTCCGAAGGAAGGCGTACGAAGGACTTTTTCGCCCTTTTAATCCACGGCTTCGATCGGGTTTGAACCCGCGAAATTGGGTACAACAGTCCGGTACGTTAACCGTTACACCATCGCCGCCGCTTTACTCTAAACTATGCGAAAAGTATTCATATTTTGAACACAAAATATACGTTCTCTCTTAATTTTTGAAGAACAGATTTCAGACTTTTAAAAATGGATTACAAGTTTAATCCACGCAACAACTCGCGTTCCAATTTTGTGCGCGATCACTAAATAGTTACAATTCCGCGCATATATCCATTGAGTGCTGCATTTATATAACAATATCTTGATGTTATTAATAGGGATTAGCATTCTGTGTTGGGGAAATTTCTACACATATTGGGGAAATTATTGAACCTTATATAAGGTAAGATGTTCTCATGTCATATTCCATTCAGGAATATTTAACTAACGAAAGTGGCTTTTGTGACAAAGTTTGTAGAAACTCTTGAGTAATGCTGTTGATATTTATGTCTATAATTTTGAATGAAGCGCCTGACGCAAGCAGTGTTGCCAAGATGCGCATTAATGTCTCGACATTATTTTAGATAGTGTGAACATCTACGTACTGAGAGGATCAACATTTTGCAGAAATCTTCAGTTTGAAACTTACTTCTTCAAATCTCTCACAATCACAATCACTTCACAAATCTCTCACTATAACTAAGCAGCAGTTTTTAAAACACTTTCAACTGTTATTTTTTTGCACTTTTAAAATTTCAGGTTGGCTCGGTCAAGTACATGGGACGTGTTAAAAGAACAAACTTGGTGGTCTTTTTACTCAAACAACTAACGGTGAAAATCGATACAAACTCTACCAAATTATCGAAAAATATCATATTTTGATCAATACTACACAAAGGGTACGTTAAATGCATCATGTATCTCCCTCTAACTTAAAGTGATTAGAATAATTGTTGCAAATTTTTTTTAGTGGTTGTCTATTATTGAGATCTACACAGTTGCTTATACTTGAAAAAACGTAACAGATCAAGTGTCCAGATTGTAAATCATTGTTTTGTAAAAGAGTTCAAAATACCGGAATGTGGAATTGCTGATGATTCAAATATAAAATTTTGTATGCTGATGAACTATTTTATAAATAATGAAATAACAATATTAATAGTTTTATAGGGAAATTTTTATTGACAAAGCTTACTGCCTTTGGCATCGAGATAAAATTAAATTTTTAAATTGAGTTACGCTGTTCAAAACAACAGGAAAAGGAAATGTGTTTAATACGTAGAAAGGTTCCGCGTGTTCCGTATTTATAAGTTGCCTGTACTTGCGACACAAAAATTAGATTGCAATTTTTTGATAGAATAATTCATAATTGTTGGCTTATTCTCGTATATTTTCTGAATATGTGGAGACAACAAGAGTATCTGAAAATTCGCGGTTATGTAAATTACTTTTGTTGAAAGTACGTAATTGTTCATCCTTTTATTTTGATGTTAACGTACTACATTGAAACAGAGTAATAAATGAAGGTGAGATTACAAATTATATTTATCATCATTTCTTAATTATCCATTTTTTGCCATGTGAATTAGTAAACTTCCCACAAAAAGATTTTGTTAACAATCAAGTAAACTAAATTACATATTCTGATTTTATTTTGGATTTCCTACATAACAGCAACTTCGCGTATTTGCGTTTCTTTAGAACAAAAATGGGCCAAGTTACTATTTATGTAATATACTATTTATTTTAAACAAATAAATATTCTCCTGCAAAATTTTCAAAAATATTTCTAGAATCAAGTGTTAAATTTAGTCATTTTTAGCATTCAAATTTCATTTCCAGTTGCTAAATACCTAACCTAACCTTTCAACAATATATTACGCAAATATTTTATATTTAATGCTTTTTGTTTCTATTGCCTGAATACAATATCTAAAGCCCAGGAAGAGTTCTTATTTACATTATAAATTTGAATAGCACTGATCGCTTTGGGTGCCAATATATTTACGCCTAATTACAGAATATTGTAAAGTTTGTCATTTTACCTGTTCAATGTGCGAAATTTAATTATTTTTGATTTCACATTATACATTATTTGTTTCTTTACACACATTACACATTATTTGTTTCTTTGAAATTGCAAAGCATGTTACGCTTCACGGAGCAACGTCATTGAAGAAAGAGTTTACATATAAAAATTACCCATTTCCTAAAAATAAATACAAAATAACAAATAATTAGAACTATAAGCGAATGTTTATTGTATTTACAATAAATATTCGTAAGTATTAAGACCAAGTTAATAAATTGAAATAATGTATTATTTAAAAAAATTACGAATTTATTGAAGCATGTCTCACTTCTTTTCTTATCCATTGACAGAATGAAGACTGGCAACGTTGTGTGCTGCTTCAGTGTGGAAATAATGTTTCTTGACAATTTACTCAATCACTGAGTTTTTCGCTAATTGTTGAGACTGACATTATTTAAACGTGTGTTTACAAGAAATAATGTTCACGGAGGAACATTTTAAACGTAGTAGCAGTTAAAATGTTCATACTTATCTACTGAAACAGGTATGTGATGAAGTATTATTTTCCTAACTGACTTACATAAATTCATTCGCTATTAAAAGTATGCGTTCTATGCGATTTAAGATACCGGGTTGAAACGTGTGGTACACTGCTCACAAAATTACAGTTAATAGTAACTGCATTTCAATGACAATAGTTATATACCATTTTAGTGGAGGTAACAGTATTACTAACACACTTATTACCAGTTTAGATATACATAATGGGTAAGAAGGTACTATGAAAGTAGTGAAATAATTGTTTTATTTACTTTGGGTGGTAGATAAAACTTTCGCCTAATACTCATATTCTGGGTAGAAATACGATCAATGCTTTATTATAATATAACCTAGCAACGATTACAAATAGTTACATTGTTGCATAATGTCATTCATTCTATCAATATTTAAACGGAGTAAAATTAAACGAGATAAATGCTTAAATGAAGGATGTGATATGCAAATATTAAATCTAAGAAAAGCATTTTTAAGCAGGGTTGCCACCATGAAAAGTTTGCAAAAATCATAATTGCTTAAATGATACAAATGTGACTTGGTTTTTAGATTCACATTAGTTCGACGAAGTTGTTCATTTTGCTTTCTTGTATTCATGATAACATATTATTGTTACCAACGTTTCGTTGCTTACTTAAGTCTGACATATTTAGTTAAGTTAAAATGTATTTTCTTAAAATGAATAAAATGTATATGTGTGCCAAATGGTCGTACATAATATTTCTTTTTCCACTTTTTAGTCTGTCATAATTATGATTTTGTGAAGGGTTAGGGTCAATATTTTTTGACAAACAATTTCTTGTAACCTTAATTTATTCTGTATTCGTGCAACAGTTTCGAGGAATGTTGTCCCCATCATCAGGCTATAAATCGGAAATTTGGAATTTTATAGTTCAAATTAAAATTATTTACAATACAATATTAAAATTGAGAAATTATGCCAGGAAACAACTCACAAAACAAATGGATTTTACCTGGACATTCTACAGCTAACGGTCACAGACACACAAAATCAATTTCATACATTGGTGAGAGTGGTTGATGTAATGAGTTCTGAGAGTAAAGGGGAGTTAAGACAAGAAAAGGGGGATGGGGTAGGTTTTGAAAGGGCAAGTAAGAAAGGAGAACTGTTTCAATGTTCAACATCTATAAAGCAAAGTACCATAAATGTTTGTAAAATAAATATTTTCACCAGCAGTAATACAATAATTATTTATTTTAATCTCTAACATTTCAGATACTAATCGTGGATACCTCCTGATCTCAAAATCAAAAATTCTCGGATTTTGAAAATTGAAAGAATGGTTTTAACTTTATCCGATGATATGATACAGAGTTTTGTTTTCGAGGAATTTCGCTGCTGTTTCTAAATTTATTTATCGTTTATATCAAACGTTTTGTGAACCGCGTCCCATGACTTGCAGCAAGTAATTGATGAATAATTTTATTTTACTTTTAGTAAACAATCTAATCATACGTGTATTATTTAATGTGGCCATGTTGGCATTTCTTATAATGGTAAGATTTTGTGCACCGAATCACTGTATCGTAAATCTTTTATTTCAATATCATATGGAGTAGTGGTTTATCAAATAACCATTATTTGATCGATAGTTTTCTTAGAATGTAGTGTGATCCGTGTAGGTACATTTATTGTAATAACTGCGCTTTCTTGCAAGATTCGACCAGAAAATTAATGTTAAAATGAACTTAACAATGGATTAGATCGATTATTGACTTTGTTTAGTGTTATCTCCAGTTTTGTTAAGAATATAATATAATTTACTGCTCTCTTTGTTGGTGTTCTGATTTCATTTATTTATTAAATAAATAAATAGAATCTGAAACGAATGCCTCTGATGAATGATTATCTGAAAGTGGCATATGATCTAACTTAAACTCATACTGGTTGTGGCTAATTGAATAGGATAAGAGAAACGAGATTTTAAAAAAATTTCGAAGTTGGAAAAAAATACTCATGGTCGCTAATCTACCGTTAATTTAACATTGATTACTGCTAAACACAAACTGAATGACGGAATAATGAGAAAAATATATAAATTCATCTTTCTTTGATCAGCACCAGTTCTCTAAAGTGTTTTGATTGTGCGTCCCTTGAATCCTGGCCCTTTCATTCACAGAAACAAATTGTTCGGTTGAATTTTCACGTTCCTAATTTCTATTGTGCTAATAGCTCATATAGCTACCATGCCTTCAGGAAGACTCTGTTATTGTCAATATAAATGGCTATTGTACCAATAATAATAAAAATACTGGATGATTTAAACAACAACAAAATGATATCAAAATAGGAAATATTGGCAAACTGTTGTAGAAAAAATACTTTATTTTCCAATTTTCTATCATCCATATTAAGCAATTTAACTACGTAACAAATAAATATGATATATGAACATCAATCAAGTTGATAGTGCTTTCGCAATCTCTAAGTTTGGAGTACTCGATTCATTTTTCCTTCAAGTTAATGTTGTGGATTTGAGCTAATTTGTACTCATGAATATGCAGTATATAAAGCCAGTACAGAATCAATCATATAAATTTAGTGTCAGTGACAGCGGCATTTTGACATTTGACATCACTCATTGGATGTTTCAATATACTACTGTGAAAAAACAGATAGATTAAAATATGTATCACAATATTGGTAAGATGCCAAGCGTATGAAGTTTTTTTTATTGAAAACAAAAATAACTTTTTTATTCAGTTTCATTGTATACAAAGATACAATAATTAGCAATTCTGGTAAAGTAAAGTTCCTTTTTGGATACAAATGTTCCTTTCTTTCTTCCTCGTTATTGTTAAATTTGACTCACAAATCAACAATAATCTATTGAATTACCTAAGCTTCAAATTGCAACTTTCCAGTAATACGTTTGTGGGCAAAATTCTCACATAGATGAGATAATCTTCCACAAACAAAAAGCATGCCATTGTTGCTTTAAAACCAGGCTAAGGTATGAAACACTTATTCAGTAACCTTTGTTTACTGACTTCAAATACTTCATATAACGTCGAGTAAATAAGAAGAAAAATCATAAATTTGGATTCTTTATGTATAAATATAAGCCGATTCTAATATTAAAAATGTTTTGTTTCAGATTTACTCAAACTGAGTTTTGTTAACGAATATCTAGAGAGTCAGAAAGAGATTGCTAGAAAAATCTGCGTTTCATATTTTTTATTTCTTCAACCAAAGAAGCTTGAGCGCCCATATTTTGTTGATCTTTGTAACTCCCCTATCCTTTATCAATGAAATAAACATTTGGAACCATGAACATTTCGCTTTCATGTAATAGAGATTATGTCCATCAAAAAATTATTTGAGATAACATTAGCATTCTGGACAACAAAATAAAGATAGAAGTCCTATCAAAATTGAAGAAATCGCGGATAAAAAAGGTGTGATCTTTACACTTTTTAAAAGAAGTAGAGAAGAATGTCTCTTGATTTTTCTTTGAATTCCTCAAAAAAGGATTTAGGTTTGAACATTCAATAATGTTATTGAAAATGAACCGTATGCCATTAAATTCGGTACATTGTGCTCTATAACACTTAAAATAAAGCGTCAATTCGATCAGCCTCAGTAGACCGTAGAGTAGCCATTGTAGCTCGTATAATAAATATTTGAAACATTTTTTAAAATTTAATTTATATGTTTATATTTATATACTTGATTTTCTAAAAGGAGAGAAATGATATTGTTATACAGAAAAATATTGAATTTTTAGTTTGAGAAATTTAGTCGAAATGAAGATCAAAGTTTCGTAGCCTCTGTCACCTATATTTTGTTGTTGATTTTTTAAATTATTCTCAAGGTACCGGAACGCCGATCCGCCAGAAAGCAAAAACGTATGTAGTTTTAGAAAGGAATGGAACGTTTGGAAAATTAAAAAGAATATGTAACACATACAATGTTTTTAAATGTAATTTGATCTCCCGGAGGAAAACAAAATTGGAGCCATTTTTGTTTTAAGTTTCGAAAATGTCTCAGGGGCTTCATGTTAAGTACCACTTAAAATTAAAATATCTGTTTCAAATCCCAGGGGCCACTACATCAGTGAGAACCATTGGGGAATATGTTTTGGAGAAAATCGGCTGAACGGTTTATACACTAGCGTTGTGCACAGACCGACTGCCAAAGATACGTCAATCAATCGATTTTTCGGTATGAGGAACTCACAAAACATGGATTCCGGCTACATCACGTGTTAGAGTTGTTTTCTAATTGTAGAAACTGGATTTACCCACTTTTTCCTTACCAGGGCCAGACAATTAGTGTTTTCGAAAACTCGCAGTTTTCCAGCACACGATAACAATACTTTCACTTCTTTCGTTACTAAGTGCGAGAAAGTGAAAACAAAGGAAGTGTTTTTAGAAACAAATTAAAATAGCCTTTGGTCCCTATGGTAAGCATCCCAAAAATTAAGATATCCTGATCCAATTTACAATTCCTTAAGTTTGGTCAGATTGATCGGAGAGTATGAATTTAAAAATAACTTAATGATTTAAGTGATGTTTACCGACCGACGTACGTAGGGAAAGACATTTTTAGGAAATATTTTGTCTTTTTCTGTCAAAATCTCGACATTGAATTTTTGCTGCATTACATAACGTGTCTCCTACATATTTACCTAATATTTCAGTATACGGGAAATACCTACTTATACTACAATAGCACTTGACTACTAGTACATTTTGGAAACGGTTACGAAATATTATATTGCATCTCAAAATTCAGAAGGCCTAGAATCAGCAAAAGCGATAGAAGGTCAGTTTCATTGAAAATTTAATGAACACTCTTGGTGCCACCGTTACTCACAGACGGACATACAGACTTCAGAAAAAACCTTTCCGGTGTGAGGTATTCCCGAAAGGTGTACATCCGTCAAAATCTATACCTAGAGTTTCCTCAACAATACTTAACTTTATACTAATGTAAGACTGAATAGAACGTGCGTGGTACAAGTTCACTGTTTCAGATTCGCGTGGTGCCTTGCCTAACCGAATCACCGGACGCTATACAAATCTAAAGTAATCACATGTGTCAAGAATGATCCCGTCATTGTCTCGTAGTGGAATATCGTAATATAGCAGAGACAAAAAGCAAGGTTTTGTGCAAAACTAGCGAAACCCGGCAGATGTTCTTACCTTCATCTCACCCCTCTCTCTGCCCCTCAGCTCCAGTAAAAATGTGATAGAATGCTCAAATCTCATCCTATAGATAACGGTACGAGGAATATTCCCTTGAAATCTTTGGCCTTATTATTTTAGTTTTAATGTCTGGGAACGCTTCGTTATTTATTTATTTAAAGATAGACTTTTAAAACAATCCTGGCGAATGTGTTGAGAATTGCATTTGACATGAATTGTTAGTTTTGTTATACAGCGCCATCTAGTACTTTATTCCGATATTTTTTATATTTCTTTATTGTCTTATTTGAGTTGGAGATGAGTTCAACAAATAAGGTGTAATTAAAATTGGTCCAGCCGTTCTTGAGTTATGAGTGCTTTAACTAATAACCCTACTTGTTGTTTTTTTTGTATACAGATATTTATTCGATAATTTTGTAACAATTTTAAAATCGAAATATTAATATCATACTATCGATATGATAAAACTGTTCACTGTTTTTCTGCCGTTTCGCCGGTTGTTTTTAATACTTATTCTGGCGAGACGAAGGGCTGCTTGAGAGGGTCCTTAGGGACCGGTCACCGCACGGCGGGAAAGGGTCTTCTCGGAAGTGGCAAAGGGCGGGGGGATCGTCACCGTGGGCGCCAGAGAGTGCGAATAAATATTTGCCCTCTCGCCGACGCGTCACCTGAAGGAAGATCTTGACCAGATCGCTGAAACACGTCGCTTTCGAAATACGCACGGCAATGTGTGCTGTAGCCCAGATCGCTAGAACGGAGAGGGGTCGAAGAGTTAGCTTGTTCAAAGCTTGCCTCGCCCCTTTTTACTTATTTACTGTCACTTTTCAACGACTAAGGTCGTAGAAAGACCACTGTAAGTAACATTGGGGGTGACGGTATACGGACTCTCACAAACACCCATGCCCCAGGCGGGATTCGAACCTCAGCTATCCAGGCCGGAAATTAATGTTTACTTTGTGTGTTGCGGTAAACGTCTAAACTCTGTTTTTGCTCTCAGGAGCGAGTTCGAAAGAAGTCTTACCCCTCACTCCGCCTGACATTCTGTCCGCTCCTTAGCATCCGTAACTAGCGCCTTGCAAGGGACATTGCCTCATTTCCGCTCAATCTCCTCGCCCTTCTGGAATCCTACATTTTGATAATCCACCGAGATAGCCATGGTCCTTAGTAGTCATCGCCTCTGTGATTTTTGGATCCTTAGCGAAATTAAAGCTAATGGTAGGACAGAACAGGGAATGATTAATGGAACATATATGTTCGTTCTAGCAGAGAAATCGGAAATACTCCAAGAAAGCATGCGGTAAACCCGCATTGTCCACTAGAAATTATATTCCTAAGCGCCCGGGATCGATCCCGGGCACCAAGGGAGGAAGGTAGTGTGACCACTTCCCCACGAGCTGCCCACTGTGTATCGTGGGCTGCTTTTTTTTGGATGGTGTATTTCAGAACCACTATGCTTCATTTACGAAAATATTACCTCTCCCTGCCTAAACAAGCATGCCTGAAGGTGAATATATGACGGCCAGCAGAGAGGTGGAAAATGCGCAGCCAATAGGTATACGGACTGCCCCCGTGTCCCCTACCTCGTTTAAAAGGTTTTAAAAATTGGCATGAGCCTCAGCAGCAAGTGGACGCGGACCGCAATAGACTAAAAGACAACTGCATTATGGAGGTGTGGGATGCCAGTTTACACGCTTCAGTGTTTTAAAATGGCTAATAGAGAATAATAATAATAATAATAATAATAATAATAATAATAATAATAATAATATTTTATTTGGCTACAATTGGCTAATTGCCAGCTGGTAGCCACAACCGTACAGTTTTACAATATTATGAGCATTTATAGTTCAAAAACAATTTACATATAAAAAACAATTCTTTCGAGTATATAACTTCAATATATAAACATACACAGACCTGTATACATCTATGGTACATATATACACCCATACACACACACACATATATATATATATATATATATATATATATATATATAATATATATATATACTATATATATCAACCACACATCACCCCATTCTATACATGAATGCTCACTCTCTTAAGCGTTTGGACGCTTTCACACATGACTCACACACACTTGCCCTACATATTATACATGCCTACATTTAAATGAAGAACATATATTTAGTTACACCTAGTTACACAATACTGAGGGCTAGCGGCGTTAGACCAAGCCCATTGACGGAACGCGCAACATTGTATTGTAACAACGCGGATGTCGGGCAATCCTACATGGGCGATGATATGTCTAAGTTTCTTTAAATAAATGTAATGATCCAATAGCCATATCAAAGCTGCTCCTGCTGAGGCCACACACATGCCCGTGACGGTAGTCTAGGTTATCCTAGTCACGTCTGTCGTGTTGGCTGACGTGTCGGCCAACATGTAGCCTTCCTCAGAGTACTCTGAGGATGGCCACAACATGGCCGAAACGTCAGCGACCACGACAGAGATGCGGCTTGTAGACAATACAAACTCCGGGTGCGGAAGCCAACGCAATCATACTCAGGGCTTGTCGCCTGCTCGTGAAGCCTCGCAAGAACCAATACGCCGGGCAGAGAATGTGAACTCTTCGTCTATCTCAAGGGAAAACTGTTTCAGTACACCGAAAAAAAGAACCAGTTTTCTTGTTACAGTATCATGTATCTGGTATACTCCAACGGTTCTTTATTTCGGTGTAATAAAAAGCAGAATCCATCAATAAATATTTTAATGCCTGGAAAATAATGCGTTAAGATTTACAATGTATTTCGCTGGTAACTACAGATTTGCCGGGTGGCGACGGTATCTCCCAGCTCCACCTTCAATAAACTTCTGGCCACATGCCTTTTTGTGTAAATATTTCTATTCTTGTGCGTTATCAAGGATGGTATAGCGAGCGTACCGTGGAAACTCGTATCATTTAATTGGTGACAATACATATATAAATTCACAAACAAACTGTAAAAATAATTGTGTTTAAACGAGTTTGACATATTGCCAGATGTTCTAATGAACATTAACTTACGTTTAAATAAATATATTTAAAAATAAATAAAACAATAAATGTAAATTACAGTTTTAATGTAAAATGAGGGCCAATAAAACAATTTTTAAAAAAACTTTCTGTAATAAGTAATATTTTATACTTGTGGCACGAGGTTCACCAAATTCAACTGTACCCATCAGTTATTAGTAGTATCTCTTAGTGACACTGAAATATGAATATTGTGGCTGTGATTAGCCAGTCATTTTTGTGCGTACTCTAGCACGCACACATTCTGATAATAACATATTTCACCATATATTATCTAAATAAATATTCATTATGCATTTTAGTTGAATTCAAGAGGGTTAAATCCCAGTTTCTACTATAAAACTGCACATTTCTTAGAACAATAGCTGCACATTATTTGGTTGTTTCCTATAAATTGTTTGAATTATGTGGAGTTCAATAGAAATTGTTGGATAGGATTGTTATACAGCAATAGTTGGGCTTATTGTTTCTTCGTTGTCTCGGATATTTGTACCTACTTGAATTTTTGATATTGTTAAAATGAATGTGCGACAAACATCGGTTACATTTCCTTTGGTCTTTTACAGAGTCGTGGGATGAAAAAAACGCCTAGTTTTGCAATATTACGTTGGATAGTGCACTTTTAAAAGCATTATAATACTGAATATTGAGGAAAATATTCGAAGAAAAACACGGTGTAGACATCGCTTGCAGGTAATGTAGCGAACTTACCTTCGTGTACTTTAATATTTTTTCGTACGTTGTATTATTTAAATGTGTGCCCACATTTTATTTTGCTTTCATTAATAGTTCTGTTTGCTTGTATAGATTTCTCGGGATCGAGATGTTTACTTCAATGAGGAGTGCATCTACAAGACTCATGGGAGTAATCAAATGTTCCATTAATTCAAATGTTTCACACAACACAGGACTTAGGTGTTGTCTTGCAACATCCACTGAGGGATGTAAACCACCACCCACAAACCCCCCTGACCAAGCCGCCGCTAAGCCTCCTGATCAGGCAGCCGCCAACAACCCACCTAAACAGCCCGTCCAAAAGCCCCCTGAAGCAGGAAAGCAAGAAAGTGCTGCCGGTGCTCCGACACCAGTATCGGGAGATCCCGGAAGAATAGTCTCCGTAATTGGTGCTGTAGTGGATGTGCAGTTCATTGAAGGCAACCTACCACCCATCCTTAACGCTTTAGAAGTTCATAACCGAAAGCCGCGATTGGTTCTAGAAGTCGCACAGCATCTAGGGGAAAACACTGTTCGAACAATTGCCATGGACGGCACGGAAGGGCTAACGCGAGGTCAGCAAGTAATAGACACCGGATACCCCATTAGAATACCCGTTGGTAAGGAAACCCTTGGGAGAATTATGAATGTAATCGGAGAGCCCATAGATGAAAAAGGTCCTATCCCATCACAGAAATATGCCGCAATACACGCGGAAGCTCCAGAATTTATGCAAATGAACGTTTCCCAAGAAATCCTGGTTACTGGGATTAAAGTCGTCGATCTCCTGGCGCCGTACGCTAAGGGAGGGAAGATTGGATTA
Organism: Gryllus bimaculatus; assembly: GCA_017312745.1. Classification (NCBI taxonomy): domain Eukaryota; kingdom Metazoa; phylum Arthropoda; class Insecta; order Orthoptera; family Gryllidae; genus Gryllus; species Gryllus bimaculatus. The sequence goes on along the minus strand of BOPP01000236.1, from coordinate 482,731 downwards.
TTCGGTGGCGCTGGTGTTGGGAAGACGGTTCTTATCATGGAACTCATCAACAACGTCGCTAAAGCTCACGGTGGTTACTCGGTGTTTGCTGGCGTGGGGGAGCGCACCCGCGAGGGAAACGACCTGTACCACGAAATGATCGAGTCCGGCGTCATCTCCCTCAAAGACCAGAGCTCCAAGGTTGCGCTAGTGTACGGGCAGATGAACGAACCTCCAGGAGCGCGCGCGCGGGTGGCGCTGACCGGCCTCACAGTGGCCGAGTACTTCCGCGACATGGAGGGTCAGGACGTCCTCTTGTTCATCGATAACATCTTCAGGTTCACTCAGGCCGGATCGGAGGTGTCCGCGTTGCTGGGCCGCATTCCTTCCGCGGTGGGATACCAGCCGACGCTGGCCACCGACATGGGAAGCATGCAGGAACGAATCACCACCACGACCAAGGGATCCATCACGTCGGTGCAGGCAATTTACGTGCCAGCCGACGACTTGACAGACCCGGCCCCTGCAACCACGTTCGCTCACCTAGACGCCACTACCGTGCTGTCAAGAGCAATCGCTGAACTTGGAATTTACCCAGCTGTAGATCCTTTAGATTCCACGTCGCGTATTATGGATCCCAATATCATAGGAGAAGAGCATTATCTCATAGCCAGAAACGTGCAAAAAATTCTGCAAGATTACAAGTCTCTGCAAGATATCATCGCCATTTTGGGCATGGATGAACTCTCCGAAGAAGATAAACTCACTGTTGCACGTGCGCGCAAAATACAAAGGTTTTTGTCCCAACCTTTCCAGGTAGCCGAAGTGTTTACCGGTCACCCAGGAAAGCTTGTCAAACTACAAGACACAATTAAGGGATTTCAGGAAATTCTTAAAGGTGGGTATGATCACTTGCCTGAAGTAGCATTTTATATGGTGGGAGCTGTTGATGAAGTGGTTCAAAAAGCTAAGAAACTGGCAGCTGAGGCTAAAGCAGAATAAAAGTATTACAAGACTAAATACTTTGTAATAGATCGATGAAGTACGTTTCCGATAGATATCGCACAGAATTAGTTAAAAATGAAATGTGTATGTGAGTTAATTTGAATGATGAATGAATTTAATCTTTATAACAATTTCTAATTATCATTTAACAACAAATGATAAACATTTGAAAAAATGTGTTTTTTATTAGCTCTAACAAGAGAATATTTATAATTCTTCCAAGTGACTCAATTTAACTCACTTCCTCATCAGACATGTTTAGTATGATCGCAAAGGCTAACAAAATGTATTACGATTTCAGCATGAATTTCTTAATGAAATAAATTCATTTCCTTATCTTTATGTTTCTTTTATTTTCCTGTAATTGGGACTGAGTTTTGCAAAATACCTTAGTATGGGTTGGTGAGATGTAAACGGGTAAGATTTGAAAAGATATGGCTCTGGGACATCGAAAGGAAAACGCACACTATAATCTTGCTTGACCGGGATTCGAACCCTGTGTCGCGTCATGAAAAGCGCGCTGACTAATGAGCTAAACCACGAGTGCTTGTTAACTAAATAGCAAGCATAAACACTTCAAAAGGCACGCACGGGCATAATGAGTCCAAAAGCACCGCAAGGATAATAAGTATACTATGATGAGTTTGCTTTCATGACTATAAACACAATAATGAACTCGATTCACCATAGAAAAGTAAGCGAAGAGTCAATGTAGTTGTCCAGGGAGGAAATGGCGCGGTTTGTGGAACCGCCATAGTCATATTAGCATGTGTTCCAGTGAATACAAAGTGACTGAAATCTGTGCAGTTCCATTTTAATACAACTTCTTTGTACATTTACAACCAGATATTAACATAAATATTACGTAAAAAAACTTCATGACTCTTGTAACCAGGAGATTTTACTTTAACTCTTATACATAGCAGAATTAAATGCGGTGCTTACATGTAGAATGTGTTTTCTCGAGTCGATATATATCTTCACCGGTGTACCGGGAATTTAAGATTGTTTAATCGTATTTGGTATCGTGTGCTGTTAGTGGTGGTTATTTTGTAATGGGTAAGTATGGATAGATCCTTAGACAATGGCACAGCACCGTCCTTCCCTATGTGTTTACTCCACTTGCTACGATAGCTTCGACACGCCACGCAAACTGGCTCGATTGAGAAGCAAAGAAGCAGCCCTCCGAAGGTAGTGGGGCAATTCCTAGTGCCCGCGGACAGTGGCGAGCGGCGCGCCGCCTCCAACGTCTCGAGCGAGTCTCCACCCCCTCTGCTCACGACGTCCCGCGGGGGATCGATCCAGACAGCGTCGGTCCGCCCCGCCCGACGGAGGGCGGGGGCGTGGCGGGGACCGATAGCGCCGGCCACTGTGAGCACAGGCTGTGTACACACGCGCCCAAACCTCGCTGCCCGTCCCCTGCCGTCCTCCGCAGGCCCGCGGACGGAGAGGAGGCCGCGGAGACGTCATGCCCGCGACCCCGCACAATGTGTCCATGACATGGGAGATATGGCAACGGCATTTTCGGTTAATGACAGCGGCGAAGAGTCAGAATAATGCAATGACGGAACAAAAAATATATACGATATGATATCGACGGTAACAAAAAGAGAATTATTAGGATTTTTGCAACCTGATAACCGAACACTATTGTTTTCATTGATGGTTCAACAAAAAGTCTCAGGGTTGTTTTTCAAATAATTCATATCTAGTACCATAAATATTACATTAATTTAAATCATATCGAGAAATTTGATGCGTAAACATTCAAAGAACATGACTTACAATAAATTCAATATTTTATAGTGAAATATAATCCTTAATGATGGGCTAAATGTATCTCTGAATATTGGTTTACACAAAACAACTCAGATTAATTCACTAATTCGATGGCACCGTCAGATGTCAAGGGAGTTCTATAGAAATAGCTGTCACGGCAAGTATGTGTGCAATATCGTAGAGGAACTCAGAGAACGTTTTGTCTCTTTAAATAAGATTCTAATGAAAACGCAATAGCGAAAACATACTAAGGTTATCAGCATAAACTGAAATGTCATTGAATTAATTTTATTTTCCATATGTTCATGAGATCATTCAAGCAAGGCTAAGGAAGGAATACATCGAGCCATGCAACTTACCATTTCAAAGAAACGCATTATAACGTAGCCACTAGAAATATATTAGAACATACGAATAATTAACAGACTGAACAAAATGAAATATAAAATCGGAATATGGAGGAATTGACCCATAATCAGATCTGCTATTTTGTCGTGTCCTTAATATATTGAAAATCAGTTATAAAATATCACACTGTGATCGTAGGGAAAAGCACATACGAGTACTAATGTTGTTCTGTCAAAGCTATAACTTAATACACTCTCATTTATTTCGTAAAAATAGTCATTCTGTATTTTGGTTTCTGTATTTATATTGTAACTATAAGTTTTGTTGTATTTCTCGGCATGTACAAAAATATTTTAGGTTGTCTAAGATGATTTTAATTTAGTTGTCAAGTTCTCAAATTGAATGACAAGTTAATATTGAGCTTTGAGATTTTTAAAGAAATGATTTTAAACAAAAAACGAACCCGGTTAACATGTCAGAGCAACCTCTTTGCTTATGCGAATCGCCACAATAATCGTTACAGACGTTTGAACGTTTCCTATAAAAATTTATCAGGAGTCTCGGTGGCTTAGTGATAGAGCAGACTTGATTTTCTTGTAGGTCCGAATCCAGATGCAGGTCGGGATTTTTATCTGGCGATGTCCATTCAGGACGGCCCGGGTTGAGTCAACTTCCTTTCCAAGAAATTTCCTGGGTAAATGCATCCAGAGCGTTGTGGTCGCCACAAACCCCCTTGTGCCGACGGCGACGAATAGGTTGAACACTAGTACCTTCCCCTTGGCCACATCGACCTACGTGCAATTGCACGGAAAAAATATATATTGGTATTGCGAGTTTTCAAAATACACATGCTATTATAAGAAACCACTAACATGTATGGTTGACTCTAATACTACATCATCAATTTTACTCATTAAATCACTGATGATCTTGGTTTATACTAGAAGACGGTTTCAGTTGTTTACTCATTTTGAAACGTAATATAACCATTTTAAATATTACAAAAGTAATTTCACTTTATTATTAGAAAAATATGTTCTGATGCACTTCCTGCATATCAAATTTCAGCATTTTTCTATTCACTGTTTCTTTAATACAACTAACAGTTCCTAAAATATATTAAATAATAATTATTAAACTTAATATATAAACAAGTTAACCACACATGTGCTACGAGAATTATACAACCAATTGTAGTTTCTATAAACTTGTAGGAATTCTGAGAAATTGCAATTAATTGTTTTAAAATTGGTTTAAATTAAAATTTAAATTTAGAAAATTAAACTTGACGTACATGAAGTACGTACTTTAGTAGCTGTTCAAGAATTCTATGGTTTGGCAATTTAAAATCTTTGTATTAATATTTTTATATTTACTTCGTAATTAATAACAAAATTTGTAGGTGACAACTTATTTCGGTGAATTTTTTCTAATCAAAAGTGCTGTTCGTATTCAAGTCTTCTACATTCATCTATAGCACAAAACAGCCTTCCCACATATACCATCTTTTACTGTTTCGCCAACTACTTGCGTAGTATAAAGAAAGTATTGCTATACTGTGGCAAAACATGGCAATTTTCGGTAGAAAAATTTATTGAGACTCTAATACCGAAAAAGTAGGTAAATTTCGTTTCTATATGTAGACGATTAAATTTTCTAACACGTTGGGAATTCATAACCCCTGATTTCTTGATCTTTGTTATCGAAAAGTTGGCTGAGAGCAAAATGTTTGTCTGTCAATAAGTAGGCAACGCTAAAGCCTAAACCGTACAGATCATTCTCTCTAAAATTAATATTCCAATTGATGTAATCATTACTAAAGTGAGAACGTACGTGCGGTTGTAGCACCACTAGTTTCAAAGCGAGGTAATTTGGCACATGCCGATCCTTAAATATCCGTCAATCAGCTCGCAGATGTTCATCGGCAATCGTGACAACTCCGTCCTAGCAGCTCGCGCAGGCGGCCGAAATCCGCGCGGCGCCCGCCGGCCGCTCTCCGGCGCTAACACGACTCCGCCCCCTCAATTCCCACCCCCGCCTTCGCTGCCACCCCTCTCTACCGCCCGTTCGCAACCGCTGCGGCCAACTGCGTCGACGCCTTAGCCACCACCATCACCGCCGCTTCCACGATCGCCACCGCAATCGTCACTGCCCCGGCCTTCACCACCGCCACCGCATTTCTATCGTCACCACCTTGTTCACCGCTACCATCGCCGCCTTCTCTTCCTCCAAAGTACTAGAACCATTACAACCACTGCCACTAGCGCTGGGCTGCTATCGCCAACGCCACTTCCCCAATCCTCACTACCGCCCCCGCGCCTTTGGATTTCCTCGCCTCACTGCAGCCTCTCTACCATCACAGTCACCGCTCCGCCCTAAGCGTCGACCGCACCGTCACCACCCCTCCCGTTACAAGCGCCGCCACCGCGTCTGCCCTAGTCTTCATTTCCGCCACCAGCACCGCTCCACACACAACCGACGTCGTCTTTGCCCATCGCCGCTGCCTCGCCACCATCACAGTCGCCGCTCACCGTCTCCGCCCCGCCCCCTCCTGGTCACCGTCACTAACTCGGCCATCGCCGCCACCAATGTCCACGTTCATGGAGAGCCCTCCTCGCGTCCGTTTGACAGTCTTGACGTAATTAGCAGGGCGGCTGCGATGGGCAAACGGACGGCGCCAAAGCCGCTAATCGCTTATGTCAAATCATAGGCTCCGCCTTGCCCGATCCAGCGCCGGCTCCGCGTCAGCCAACGCCTATTCGGCGGCGGCGCTGAACTACGCCGAGCGGGATTCCCCTCCCCCCCGCACTCCCACGCGCGCCGCGCCGCTTCATTGCTCTCCCCCACTTGAAGGGCCGCGGAGCTTTGGACTCCCAACTCAGATATTCCATTAGCTCCGCACGTTCTCCAAAATGACGGAGCTAACGTGTCGCTGCTTTACGCGTTATCAATGGGGAGCGACTTGATCTGAGAGAATAATTTGCTTACATCGGATCGCGTAACGCTGGGCAGTGATAAAATAAGGAAATGCTATCTGCTTTAAAATAATATGTACGGTGAAATATGACTTAAGGGGTCACCAATGGTTCCGGCAAAAAATGGCCGTTTACGTTCACCGATTTCGCTACGTCGAAACTCGTCTCGTTACAAGGCGGGATAAGATCCATGAATTTCATTAAAAATTCGAATAGTAACGTAAAATCATATTCCTAACTTTGAAAACAGTAGATCGTACATTTTTCTTGCTCTGCCCGAATGGGATTTGAATTTGTCGTTCGTGCTCAATGTAATATCACAGTTCGTGACAAGATTGCATTGCAGCTACTGAACTGTCATGCAGTACCTGTAAGAACAAAACAATTGAAACAAAATTAATTCATTTATTTCATGTAGAAACTCAGATATTTATAACATAATTCAGGCAGACCCGTGCTTCTAAGAAAGATATCGTTCAACATTTCCTTTAGAGACAGGATTTTCAAATCCAGGTGCTTCCATGCGATATTGTAGTGGAAAAAGCGTGTTTGCGGCATGTTTTCTAGTTGTCGCGTTTTACCTGTTAATAAATGACTACTATATGTTTCAGAGAGTTTTATGTGATTGTGCTGTAGTGGAAGGTCGACACACCTCTGGAATTGAATTCCGGTCCTAGCAGTGCAAGGTAACCGCCACATGCTGCAACGCCTCGATTCGATTACAAGACTGGTCGTTATGGCGGTAGACAATTACCTTTGACTTCATCTTCAAGCTCTTCGTGTACTGCGCGAGGTTTTGGTTGAACGCAGTAGTGCGGTTTAGAGCTAGCCTAAAGGGGGCTTAGTAGTTCCAAAGTTCCCAGCGATTAGTCTCGGGAACAAATTTACAAAGTTATAGTGGCACAAGCTTTAATAACCTCTTGGATTTACGCACATTAAACCGAAAGTAAACTTTTCCCTCTTCCTGAAGTTAGAAACGGCAGAATACGGACAGGAAAGATGTTCTGTGTAAAACTAAACTACAAATCAATAACATGTTAAAATAACTATAGAATTATCTACCTAGAGTATCCACAAATGTATTATGTAAGGAATATTTAAACATTCGTATCTTTATCAATAATAAAAACACAATATAAACGTTTATTGTAATAGGAAAACGAAATAATTTTAGGACGAAGTAAAAATCAGACGCCATGATGCATGAAAAAGTGAATTTTGAACGTAAATATTACCATCGCTTTCTCTATAAGCATAATCAAAAACACCAAGAAAAATAGTAGTGCCGTATCAGCAAATCATTTTCGTATTTCTTGTAACGAAATATTATAATATTACGTGTTGTCTACATTGTTAATTTCCACTACAGGCAGAAATTGAAAGAAAATTATGAAATCTCCAGACGTGTATATGGTTTTGATAGATACCCAGGAACTCGAGAAAAATACAAAAACAATTAAACAATTTAGTTTTATCATCAAAATGCAAATATTTACGTAATTCCGAGCCTATATTCATACTTCTCATAATCAGTGTGTCACTGGTTGACGTCATGCTAAAGCATTGTTACAAGGAAGAGACTATCCGCTATTAAATATTTGCAGCTTGTAAAAACGTTGTATTGTATTTTTACTGATCTACGTTATTGCAATATGTTTCAAGACTATTGTTTTAAATTATTTTAGTTATTGTAGTGGTATGTGAGTAATGTATTTGTTTATTTTGAGTAGTAAGCATGCTACTTTTGGCATAAACATTTTAACCGGGTTTGTTCAGAAGCATTTTTCCCTTCTGCAGGTGATCAATATCCTACAAATTCTTAAGCCTTTCCTTCAAACATTGAAACCTACCTTCTGGAAACAGCATTCACAATTTTGATATTCTAAATTTTAGACGTTTTAATGAAAATTCGACTTGCACCATATTAATTACATTTTGCTCTATTAAAGCAAAATATTAAAGAAAATATACTCAAGCTATGTTTGAAAAATGCGTTTCGAAATATCCCACTTATTTTATTACAATTAAACTCCAAAAATAATATACTTGTAAAAAGTTGCAAATGCGCATCGTAATATGCCAGATTACATTGTAATGTAATCGAAATATAACTTCCAATTAACTTCTCCCCATCGCACTTAAAATACAGTTTTAACTGTTTTTGACGTAAATAAATAAATAAATAAATAAATAAAAATGTAAATAAATAAAAATTGAAGAATTTAAATTGAAAAAAATATCGAGTTGACGCATTAGTGAGGGGCCGAGACGAACATCGTTTTTTGAATCAACTTGCAAATCGTTATCAGAAACACCGAAAACGTAAAATTGCTTTGAGTCTCGACGTCGATGTTTTTGCAACCTTACAACCAATTGCGGTACCTCAGCGGCAAAGTCGTTGCAAAATTGTTCAGTAGAGACTCCTAGAGTTCGCTTTCCAACGATGGTGATGTTTCAGCTCTAGGTCAGTCGAATCTAACTACTGAATGGCGAGAATTCTTTGAGTCGGCTTCCGTGAATGATTCGAGTGCCAGAAGAACATTACATGCACTTGACTATCGTTCCGTGTCTATCAGTGAAGCACCGGGAATCAAATATCACCGACTATTCTATGTACATGAGAAAACTAATGGTACTAAAACAGCACGTAGTAACTTGACCGTATTTTCAAACAAAAAGTGGTCAATTTTCGAAAAATTGAACATGAACTTACTTCAAAATCTATCTTACAGGAACATATTTTATTAAGGGAAAAATTCTTTTCATACATATAGATGTAGGAAGACGCCGAAAAATTGGAATATATGCAATTTCCTAAAAATCAGGTTTTAACGAAAATATGACCTGCACCGTTCTCTCAAACGTCCTACACACTAACCAACAACAAAATTTAATCGACAACGAAGGTAGCATTTTCTTGAAAATTTTGAAAATGTCCCAGGGGCTTCACGTAAAGTACCCTTCACAATCAAAATATCGATTTCAAATTCAAGGGGCCATAACATCAGCCAGATCGATTGAGGAATAATTATTTTGGAGAAAATGGGCTTGATGGTTTAGCGGCTAGCGTTGTTTACTGACAGACGTTTTGCCGCCAATCGATTTTTCGGTATCACAAAACAGGGATTCTGGCTACACCACGAGTTAGAGGATTTTTTTCTTCTAAATTGGAACTGTATTTTTCCACATTTTCGTTACTAGGGCCCTGAAATATTAGTTTTTCTGCCAAAAATTCGCCCCTTTTTCGCGCAGCATTACATAACTTTCTCTCTACTGCGTAAGCGATAGCCAGAGCAAAGAGAGGACGGGCGCGCTGGCAATGAGCCGGGCCGGGGCAGCAGTGAATCGGGCGGGACGTGGTGCGGATTAGGGCGCTGCGGAATGTCATCGGGGGGCGCGGCCGTGGGCGTCGGCAGCTGCGCCCGGCACGCCCCCCCCCTCCTCCCGAGCGCCCGGCTGCGCTCTGCTGCGCCCTGCTGCGCCCCGCTGCGCGCGCCCTTGTGCCTGGTTCCCGAGCGCACGAGTCGGTGCAGCGGCCGGCGACGGCGCGCAGCAGCTGGCCACTCGCGCTAGGGCGTTTGAGGGCAGCGACTGGCTCGCACGCCCTACATTCATCGATTTATTATTTTGAGTTTCCCGGTCCGTTAACGCTAATGACTATTAGTCCCGGAAGAGTAATTTATGTTATATCCCAGAAGGTGGCAGTGTTCCGTTTCCCACTGAAAGATAGTATTAGTTTGTGCCTTTCCCTTCAGGTATCCCCGTCTGCGGGCTACCACCCCTTTCGTTCACGACATTAGCCCCGTAAGTGTAATGCATGTTATACTCCGGAAGGTGGTAGTGTTCTGTTCCAGCTGGAATTAGACACGTCGGCTACCGGAGACACTAGCCCCCAGATGCAAAATGTCTTGAGGAGAATTCTGTCGGTTGGTTGCCCTGATGGGTAGCTATCAGTGATTTCTCTTATCAATACCATATGAATACCGGGGGCGTACCTCAGCAACCGGGCCACAGACTGCGCCCTGTCTTTCCATCTTCCTTAAACGAACCTCTCCCCTTACACACACACACACACACACACACACACACACACACTGCATTATCACACATGTCGGGAGACCAGTCGGGAGCTCCGAGCTTGTCCTGGCAGGAACGGCAACATGCCAGGGGCGGTGGCTTGGGCGGAAACACCATGCAAGTCGAGTTGGAGGTTAGCGTCGGATCTCACCATTCAGCAAGGAAAAGAATCGGGAATCACAACTCCCGGGATAAAACACTGACTCCGCTCAAGGGACTAATGACCATAGCGGGTGTTGACACATTGCCGGCCAAATTACTTCGAATTTGGCGCCTTCTCTTTTTTAACAGGGCGTTTGATGTTCTTTGAAGGCGTTTCAAAGGAAAATATTATACATTTTAAGCTTCGCGCCTCCGAGATAGTCTTAATTTTCTCCAAAACTCCGCGCGAATTTCTTCTCTGCCGACCAAACGTTCATTTCTTCATGCAAAGTCCTTGGAGTCGATTATCAACTTCTTTCTATTTGTTCGGAGCGTAACCGAAAGATCGCACCAGCTCCTGGATGGGTAAAAATTCCCTCTAAAAATTGGCATTGTCGAAATGAGTTTTCTATCGCAGACGCCGGCTCGCCTTGTGACGACAAGCTAATGCGGAAAGCTGAGTAAAAGCGTTTTGAACGTCATCAAGGTTCGACCCAGAGTGTGCCAGGCACTGGATGTAGTAGAAACACGTAGCTAAAGACCACGGATTCTCGTAAGGAAAGAGTCAGTTTTTGTTTGGACAGAGGTAACTGTGACAACTTCTTCAATACTCGTTAATTCTTTCTCCAAGTAACAATCCTTGTCAATTGTGTGTCATCTCTTTTCCAGAACACTCTTGTCTGACAAAAACTACTGTGATAGGAGAGGCGATGTTTCATTGCCATTTGCATCAAAAGTGCTCTCCCAACTTTTCTTCGACTATTTCGCCGCCTGAACAGCGGGTGATCGAAAACATCAACCAGACTAAATATGTAGATCATTGAAAACTGATTTTAAGGGCCGAAGGGGGAGGAGGGAATACATTAAGGGATGTTTCGCTTAATGTATACGACATTCTACATAATCGAAATGCTATTTGGACTTCTTCTTTCTTGGAGTATTACAGTTCCTGAGATTGTTCCGGAGATCACCTCCCTATGGTAATGCCACTAACTCCATTTAAAATGTTACGTTAAAAATATTTCTCATTACCTGAATATGGAGAAATGTAAAGGAAGATTTCTTACACAGGTACACTTTTGAAAATTTAATAATATAATCCGATACTTATTTTATTACTATTTCTCCATCTCTCTCACCACGAGGCTCTGAGTTCTCGGAGTCTCCTTGCTGGTCACCTCCGATGCGAGTTTCGCTCAAAAAACGGCAGACGACCCGTATCGTGGAGAAAAGTAGAAACGACATTAAAACAATTTATTTTCGAACCTGCACAATGGCAAATAAAATAATGTTTTTCCCGTGCTAAAGAAGCTATTATTTCTATCTCTTGTTTACAAAATTAAAAAGACTGATCGATATTCTGTAAATTTTTCAATCGCTACTTTCTCCATACACAGAGTATGCTATATTTGCGAAAGCAACTACGATTGCGCGATATGCAAGAATCTAAAAGTTAAATAGTGGAGATTTATGCTTGTGGAGTTAAGTTACGAAGGTCATTTTTGAACAGACAGTGAATTAAGAAGCGATAACAGCAGTAATATCCTAGTAAGTGATATTATTCTGCCTAAAAGTTCAGTGCGACCTTCGATAATATTGAATAAATTTAATTAATACGAATTAAATTAAAATTAAAAATGTTTACTATTGAATAGGCGGATGCTGCTGGCAAAGATGTGCAATATCGTTAATCAGGAGGAATGATGAAGCTAAGCAGCTAATTGTGGTCCGTTCAAGCCAGTGGTCGATTCTTCTGACATGTTTTACATATCAGCATCGCCGATAGTCGTATTGCTCTGTGAAATGTATTCATCCGAAAGCCACGCGGGTTAGAGTCCCAGCTGATAATGCTGAAAATTAATTATAAGAAACTACAGAAACTACAGATTAGAACATCTGACTTACAATTGTCCAAACAATGAACGGTGCAGCTTCTTTCTAGCTATAGAAAGCTTTCAGTACGAAAAATGTTTTGCCAACTACAACCTGTACAACCTGTCATTTTTCTTTTCATTACAAAACTCGCAGAATTTTTCAAAAGAAACGATATTTGTATCTTTTTAAATAGTTGCACAATTTCATAAAACTCATTATTTGTCAATTAATACATGCGGTTTTATCATAATACCTGTCAATTGTTCCGCGGAAAATATACTGTCATATTTGAAATGGCATTAATCTATCATCGCGTCAATGAATTATTAAAATACATAAAATATTCATGAAAGCATGTGATAGAGTGATTAACTTCCGAACGCCTGAACGTTTTCGGAAATTCAAATATTACTGATCACAAATTTTAGACATTTTATGTCACAATCTGTCGAGCTATTGAAAGGTTTATCATCATTAGCAATTATTCAATTATTATTTTTGAACGAATCGTATAACTTTTCTAAGTTCAATTGCCATCGGAATTGTACATTTACGCCCATAGGAATTATTATAAATTTCATATAATTTAAAATTACAGAAAAAGCTTGGTAGCTTCTTCTTCTTCTACTACTTGTAGAACAAGAGTGAAATATTCTCCTTATAGGATTAGCTTGTCTTCAGATAAAGCAATTTACGAACCAGTATTCACGTTATCTATTTGCAATTCATTGCATCTAGTATATACTTGCAAAGGAGACGTATACAAATAGTAACAAGTGTTTGGGTATTTTTTCATGAAAATTAAAATAGGTTTCTCTTCTAGTAGAATAGCTGCAGCGGAAGAAAATATATCTAGTGAAATTACCTGAAATATACACTCTCATTTTTGTTCTCGCTTCCAAAATCTAATTTTACCGAGGATTAAATTTTATTTTATTTGTTACATTGCATTTAGTCTACCAGCAAAGCCCGCACTGTTTTTTTAATAAAATGAACACATATTGCAATGAAACAATCCAACCCGCACAGTGCAACTTTCGTGCTCAACTAGAATTCCATTAGTGGCCGTCCCTCCCAAACTTTTTCTATTTCCGTGCACAATAAACGCGGCGAAATCTCCGGCGCATCAGCCGCATGCCGAAACGTCGCAGGCCGGACGCGCCCGAGTGACGTCCCCCCGGGGGCGACCGCCCCCTCACATGACGCGCGGGGCTCCGACTTCCGGTCAATCCTCGCCCCCCCCCGCCTCAAAACATCACTGCCACCAAGCCACCCTGCCCTGGCGCTAAACCATCACCGCCGCCAAGCCGTCTCCACTGTCACGCGACCCCACCATCAAACCGCCACCCCCTCCAAGCCACCTCCTGCTGCTAACTCCCCACCCCGGTGCCAAACGTCCTCTGACGCCAAACCGCCCCAGACACCAAACTACTCCAAAAGACAAGCCGCCTCTTACGCCAAACCCCCTCCAACGTCACACCCCGGCATCAAATTGCCTCCGCAGCCAAACCGTCCCCGCCTAGCCGCCCCGATGCCATGCCGCCCCCGCGCCAAACAGCTCCGACGCCAAACCATAACGTCATCAATCTACCTCACACTGGGCCCGACGCTACACCACCCCCGCCACCAAACCGTCCCCACTGACCCACCAACTCCTCCGTCCCCACCACAACTACAGCGGTCACTGACAGCCCGGCACGCCTCTTCCAGGAGGCTGGAACTCTATGAGCTCTGCGTCCTGTCACTGTCACCATCGCTGCCGCCCCGCCTCTCCTCCTTTTCCTTCATCGCGACCGTGACGGCCCCCACCCCGGACAGAGACGCGTCCACCACCGCCGCCGCCGCCGGCATCGTCTTACAGATACGGCGGCCCGCGCTCGTCATCTGTCCCCCCGAGCGGCGCGTTTATCTCGAAGCCACCGAGGCGTACGTGGTGGCGCGACCCCTCCGAGGGGGGGGGGGCGGTCACAGTGTCGCGCGCCAGCCCGCGCCACACAACCCCCGCCCCCTCCTCCGCCGCTGCTCCACGTCCCCCACCGCAGCCGCCGCCGCCGCAGCGTCCCACGGAATTTACGGGAAATTGCCTGAGATTGAGACGGATAGCGGAAAATGGGGGAGATATATTACCGACCGAGACAATGTTCGCCAGATAGGCGAGTCATAACCTCGGCTCTATGTAGGCGCGCCCGAGAATAGTGGCTCTCACCCTGGGCTCTCGATGAGAGAGGGAATGCTGAGGCGGGAGGGGCGGACTGTTGCGGGCTGGGTTGGAGGAGGATATTCGGAGGTGGCTCTGAAATCAGGCTGAGGGCCGAAATTACGAAATCGAAAAACACGTAGTTTCACTTACAGAGTCTTTCAGATTGCGTAAGGACAGGCAGAGCACGTAACGCAAGCTAATTCTTTGTAGTTATTCTTACCCCAGAAATTCGTATTTGCATTATCTGATTCCAGAAAAAGGGATTCCAATCATTAAAATGATTTAAAATAAATACGAAATTAAAAATTAACATAATCATATGAATAAGTTAAATTTTTTGATCATATCTCAAGATATTTATTGATGTTTAAATGTATGAGATCTTACTTCTAGAAATTATTACATCTGCAGCAATGATTTTGTTTTGTATGCTTTCCAAAAGATTCCATTCTAACTGTACCGCTTATCATATCCCTGTTATTCTTTAGAGAGCCGTAAATACGTAGACAGTTACACTATTTCAATACTATTGATGATTTTTACAGAAGTTTCCAGACGTATCGAAATAAATGATAACTATGTAAGACATTCACAAATATTAATATTACTTTGCCATGAAGAACTTAACAGGAACTTATGAGGAAGAAAATATTTATATTAATTCGCACAGAGTTGTTTACACAGCTAAACATACCTTTAAAATGTTAGGCGCTTTGTGATAATAATTTTTATATTCTAAATCAAATGTTAATTAAATCCATATTGCTTAGCTTTGGAATGAAGAAACTAATTGATAAAAATGACTAAACCCCTTGCTTTGTCCGTCCCTGGTACATGTACACTAGTTAACACTCCATGTGGTACCAGATTCCATAATTCTACACAAGAATCTAACTCAGAAGCATAAATGTGTGTAAGATAAATCAAAATGGGTAAGCGAAGCACAAGGAATAAGTTATACTACAAGAGAAATATTTCATTTACGAATATTGTAAATAATCTCTACAATATTTTGAAATGGTAACAAAAATATTGAAGTTAAATATTAAACCGTAAGTTTAATATTAAGTTAAATTATTATTTTGAATTCATCTTTACCCAATCATTGAAGATTTTACAATCCTTTAATATTAATAAGTACTAATGCTATTTTTGAATCAATCCGACCTTTAGGATTGTTGTTGCTGTTCGACCAATAGACCCACTTTCTAGAGCACGAGCATTAATCACACACACAATACTATTACATAGTTCCAATTCTTCTGTTGTTTCTCTTCCTCCTCACACTAGTCTGATTTGGAACAGTGCGCACGGCGGAGAGCAACTAGTGATGCGACATCGATAACAAAACATCGATGTTAGTAAAGATTGATGTCTAAAATTGTAAAGTCGATGCTAAAAATACGTCGACTAAAAAACCTTATGTTCTCCAACATCAATGTTTTTTTGACTGCATTAGAAACGTTTAACATTAAATTCGTGTACATTAAAATTTAATTTGAGAGTGTTTGTGTTTACCAATTCACCGAATAAGGGTACGAGAAGAAAAGAAAGACCCTACAGCTACAGCACATTGGTTGACCAAATCTCAATACGCGAAATGTATATGAAGAGGAAATACAAGGGCATGGAGGTCATCTCAGGTGAGAGAGTCTGGTCGATGAAGTTAGTGTCAACAGCGTTCCTTTGGTTCTAACACATGAATAACAGTAATACTATCTGTTATTATCTCATATTTTCACTTTTACAGTATTGTGATCGTGTGAGTTTTTCATTGAGAAACAAAACATGGTAAAAAAATCATCGATCACAAAACATCGGTCTTAATAAATCGATGTTTACAGCATCGATGTTTCTACAAAAATATCGATGTCGCATCCGTATGAGCAACGCCAGTTGCGAGATGCGGATGGGAAGAGACCTGCAGGCGAGATTGCAGTCTGCGGAAGGGGGGGCGGGAACAGCGATACGTCTGCGGCAGAGATTGACAGGGGCGGCGAACCGACGCAGGAAACGCGACGGCAGCAAGGAAAGGACCGCGCTTTCTAGCTGATGTAACGAAAGAGAGGTTCTTGATGTGAAATGAGAACAGGGGAATGTGTGAAAACCTTACTTTGGGAACAACGGTTGAAAATGAAAGAAAGGCTCTCTTGAAAATGGAAAGATATAACAAGAAATACAAAACTGATTCAGTTCACTGCATTAAGGTGGAGCATAAAGCCAAGTATTAAAATAGGAAAATTAAAAATTAGGAAAAGAAGAACAGAGTAACAAAGAGCGTAATGGAAAAATACCTAAAGAAAATGAGATTTCGCAAATAAATAAGGTAATCTTGAAAAATTAATGAAAATAAAATGGCGACGCTTCTGAGCAAAAGAAAGATAATAAACAAGAGGATTACTAGAAGTAACTAGAAGAAAGTTTCTGAAAATGGCTATTACCAAGGTCACATTTTCATATTTGCAAAAATTAAATTAGATCATTTGACACAATATCTTTCTAAAACTACAATATTGAAGAGAGAGATAATTTATCGAATGAAATATTTTTTTAAAGACAGGTTAAAGATATAACATTGTTTACGCACGCACGTGGTCTGCAACCACCTGCGCCGCCCCCTCCCCTCTCCGCTCGGCCGCCGGACAGCGAAGGCGGCAAATCCGTCCTTTGGTCACCGTGCCGCCGGCTTTGCCACCCTCTTAGGGGCACGACGCCGCCCTTGTCGGCATGTGCGGTTTATGACACCCATTTGCGCCTTCCGCGAATTCCGACCCACCCCAGCCACGGCTCGGCCTAAAGTTCACGCGCGGCCCCGCTGGGTCGTCTCTGAGGTTTCGGCAGCCTTTTTCCCACGGCGGCCCGTAGCACCCCCCCCCGCCACGCCCGTGGGTATGACACCCCCGCCTCCAGGGAGGCGGCGGGGTTCTATTATATTCGTTTACGCGCAACCGCGCCCGGGTAGAGACACAACAGGACATTCATGGAGAGATAGTGAAACATGTTGAAGGCGAGGCACGTGAGGCACGCGTCTTGTCCACGTCTGCTCGCTCTGCTCATTCATTCTGGGCCTTCAGTCTGCCCGCATTAGCCGATGGTCAACAACCAGGGCTGCCCAATCTCGCATTCATTCAGGGTTTGAGGCATCGCATCGGGGGCTTCAGCATGTCGCCTCAGGAGCGCACATGACGTGTTGAGCGACCTCCGCGCCCAGGAGGGAATGGCGACGAGCGTCAGCGCCTCGAATAGCAGGTACCTGTTTCTGCCTCTTGAGCTGACAGAGCCAAGCTTCTCAGGTTCATGTCATGCAATGCCAACATTAATCTTGCGATTAATCATCATTAATCTAGATTGAACTTTTTCCACCCTTCATCAAGCGGATCATTTAATTGGATTAAGTCACTGGTGTCAAATAATTAATTCGTCATTGTAAAGTACTGATTAGTTTTAGATTTTCAGTTTTCTGTAGATACCTTTTGTAGCAATTCCACCGCCTCGGGCCGGCACGCATTTTTGTATATAGTAGTTTGTACAATTGGTTTGTTTCAATGTCGTCTTAGATTGTAAGTTGTACAGTTTTTATTATTCCCAAAGAGGCACTATAGAATTAAATTAATATTTAAGCACTCGCTTTTCTATTCATTTCGGCCGTCCCTTCATTTCCTCGTACGAGGTGCGTCCTTCCAGCCCTGTTATTTAGTAGCCCTCGGCTTACATCGCCTTGAAGCTTACCGGAGGCCGATGTGTGTGTGACTGTGCCCGTCTATAAGCCAACGGTACGGGCCACGCTGTTGGCTCATTCCATTGTTGCGTGGCGCCGTGTTGAGAGGTGGCTACCAGGTGAGTACCGCGTCTGCACGCGCTCGCACGACACGGACGCGCGGTGCGCAAACAAACATTATGTACAATTTTTCGAAAATATAAATAATTTGCTATAAATTCGATGAATGAAATGATGAAATGAATTCGAATAATGAAATGTTTCCTATAAATTCTTTCCAGTGATATTATATAATGGAAATAGGAAAGACAATTTTTTAAGCGGCGGTGCAAGTCAGTACGGCAGCACGACTGCTTGGTAGAGGGGCACAGTGCACGGCAAGTTAACACGATACTTATCTTTCAGTTAACGCGAAGTCAAAAGTTTGTTGTAATGAAATATTGAAATATTATGTGAAGCCTTTCCAAATAATGCTAGGATGTATGCGCCCTTTTAGCATCACTGGTTTAAAAAGTCAGTAGATACTCGAATTGTAGTTTACATATGTGGACAAATACAGCCATCTCCAGTGACCTGTTTATGTCGAAGACTCCTTCTTTTATTTCTTCACATGAATTGTCTGCCTTGCTTTGACATTGCGGGTTTTTTGTAATCTGTTATCGAGCACAAATGTGCGATTAGCCGTATGCGAGCATCGATAGATCATCATTTCTAGCCGTTGAGCAAATACACTTGAAAATAAATCAATGGAAATAATTTGAATAAACAAATCAAAAATCTACGAAAAGGTAGGTAAATTATAGCATTCTTCAACTCTGAATGCTCTTTCAGAACAAGAATAAACACAAAATTAAATATCCTGCACTAAACTAATTTGACAGAACAAATACCTATTTCTTTCAATTTAGTTTCCTAAGCTGTGCTTAAAGCTGTTTCATTCTTTGAAAACGCCCTGTACTTAAGTGATAACGGCAAGCCACGAAGCAGAGGAAAAACGCGCGCGGAAGTAGAGACATAAGGGAAAGGACTGAGGCCGCCGGAAGGTCTTATGAAACGAGGCAAATGGCCGGGGGATCCCGAGGGCGGTGGAGGCGAAGGCGACCCAAGCGGCGTGGAGGGGCGGGCGGGGGCAACCCCAGCGCGAATCGTCCTCCCACCCGCGGAACCACTCGCCCGTTAGCCCACCCGTCCGCCCACCCGCTTGCTCACACGCCACGTGGCAGCCTGCCAGCCCGCGCGCCAGCCAGAGGCCCCACCTGTCCGCCACGCAGCTCATTCTTCTACTCGGCCGTCCACGAGTCGGCGAGCATGGCCGCTTGCGCTTCATCCCACCCACGCCCTGAGCCACCTGCTTGCTCTTCCACCAGATCGTTCGCGCGTGCGCTGGCCTCGTTGGGTGCCAGCAGCCAAGTCGCCTTCATCGAGTAATGTTTCCGGGCGCGTCAACGGCTAAGGTCATTATTCCCGTAAGTGTAGTGCATGTTTTCTCCTCCGGGGGTGGCTTTCCCACGCTGCACTGAGAGTCCCGGCGCCGACCCACCGTCGGCTAGCGGGGTTTTTCCCAACCAGATATCTCCAAACAACCGGGTCAAGCTCTAAGCTCCCGACCGGTCTTCCGGTATGTGTGATGTGTGTATAAGTGTGTGTAAGTAAAGAGAGGATAGGTCAATGACGAAGGAAAGATCGCGCGCGGTCTATGGCCCTTTTTTGCGGGTTCTGCTCCGGCATTTGCATGATATTGATTGGAGACAGCATGGAAAACTACCGATAGAATTCTCTTTCTGACAGGGACTCAATTCGAACTAGCTATCTACTAGTTAGTGTCGAATAGTTTGCCATCGTCGTTATTGGAACTAAGGACCTCCCGGTCAGAGGCACTGCAACGACATCAGTTGATGCCCTGATCCACCTCTCCCAGTGAGATCGCTTATATATCTCCTGCCTGCCCGCCTACTTGCACACTTACCCACCTGTTCGCACACACACTTTACTATTTGCCTACCAGACTCATCCTGCCGCCGCCCCCTCACCTACTTGTTCTCTTGTCCTTTTGTCCATTCACTCATTCGCCCAGTCCCTTACACTCCAACACATAAACTCGCCAACTTACCAGTTGCCAACTCTCCAATTCCTCTTAATAAAAAAAACTCAACCGTTGGGTCGCAGTTCGCTCGCCCACGCGTGCGCGCCCATCCGCTCGCCTGTCCAAACGACCACACACCCGTCCTTCCCCCTCCCCTCTCTTTCATTCATTCTCTCTCTCTCTCTTCCTCTCTCCGTCGCCCGCCCCCCCCCCGCTCACGAGAGCTTTTCCCGCAATCGTAAAACCTTCTCCCTGCTCTCCAAACTCGCGCGCCCACCCGCATTCATGGGCTTAGATTGTGACGTGCTTAATGATAGGGAGTACACGCTCGGGTAGGAAGAATTACGCGGAGGGAGACCGGAGGAAACGACCTCGTTGTTCTTATGCTCTGTTGAGACGCAAGCGCGGGGGGCAGAACCACTCTCAACTGCCCCCTCCCCCGGCCTTATTCTCAGGGAGGATTTTATGCCTAGGGGCAATTTTATACGAGGCACTTCTGGAGCTGCACAGATTCTTTCTTTGCGTGCGCGTCGCCGAACCTGTAATGAACGCAATCGTAAATTAAAACTCATAAAAATGACGTTGAGATGGAAGCAGATGGTTTTGCGAATTATGTAAAATTCATGACGGAGAAAAAAATGCTTTTTCCGATATAGCATATGAAAATATTTTCCTTTTAAGATTTAAAAGCATTTTTAAAGAAGTTGTACTAAAGTAGTTATACATAAGAATTTGAAGATGGGTTATGGAGAAATAACTTATGTAAAAATTTGACAGTCTCACAGGTCGGAAAAGTCATATAATAGGGGCATATAGTGTTATCAGAATGCATTTATGTAGACATGAAATAGAATGTATTTCCCTGTACTCGTTGCGAAAGCATTGCATGACGTGTTATATTATGGTCTGTCAAAAATGTTTCGTTTGAAGACAAAAATCACTAAGGGATGGTTACTGCATTTTTTCGTCTCTTACATACTTAGTGAGAAATGTGCATATTATTTCAGTTTAATATTGGGAAGAAGATCAGAAGGGTTGTTGATCGATAGATTATTTCATTATTTCGTGTTTCTAGGCGCGTTTACCGCTGTTTTTATTATCATCGAAAGTGTACTGAATGTTTTTATCTCGGGAGGTGGCAGTGAGCTAATAACGCTGAGTGGTGATATCCGGCACTGTCCTACTCGTCGGCCTCTAGGGTTTTCCCCATCTATGAATCTCTCCCCGCCCCTGTCGGGACGAACTCTAAAATAGCTTCCTCGCATGTGTAGCAGTTTAGTGAATATAACCACAAGGGTCAGTGAATGTAGGTAAGGGTCGAAGATAGGACAAGAAGACGCGCGGTCTACCGTTCGTTTGTTAGAGTACTGTTGTGTTCACTTAGTATTGATAAGAAAACTACTGATCAAAGCAACCGGGCATAATTCTTCTCCAGACAGTGGCTAAACTCGACCTAGCTATTTTGCTAGTTCGAAAACCCTGCGACCATCGGGAGTCGACTCGAGAACTTCCCCGTCAAAGTCGATGCCGTGGCATCACTTGACGCCCTGCGCCACCCGAGAGAGTAATGACCATTGAAAAAATTAAGCATGTGAGCACTCAGAACGATGAGCGAGTGGTTTCGAACGCAGGCAGGTTGGTGACAAGGACGGTGAGCGAGTGGGAGGTTGGTTAGGTGGGGGCGTGGGCGGTTGGTTAGTTGGGGGCGTGGGCGGTTGGGCGAGCCAGTAGAGGCAGAAGCTGCTGTCGGGGCGCGTCCGGTAAGAGCCCTTCCTTCAGCAGACAATGTCCGCAAAAACCAAAGACTTAGCTCGCCTTAAGACGGCAGCAGCCGCGTGCGCCGCCTAAGTCCCCTCACGCACACAGCTGGAGCTCGGGAGGCACTTCAGCCCCGCAGCGGTCGACCTCTGCTTAAGGGAATTCAATTCTACGTATCGCCACCTTCCGTTAAAAACACAGAAGTTCAATTTCCTCGGTTTTCAGGTTATTTAAGGAATATTCGTGAAAAACGAGGGATATAATTGAAATGTCTCGGTACGTTTGTCTATAATTTTTTGCAAAATTGCAATTAAGGAAATTCGTGTATTAGAAAATGAATAAAGTGAGATTTAGAAAACTTGTTTGCGTGATCATTATTACAGACTTTTTGGACAGGTAACATTCAAAAATTGTAATTCCTAAGTTGCATTAAAGATAACGTTTTTATAGTCAATTTCTGATTACAGATTATCTTATAAATCTCTTTCTTCTCATCTGTAAAATTGTATTTTTGCTTTTGCTTTGATACAAAAAATAAAATGTCCATTGAAGATTCCACTATATAGTACACATGTAATATTCGTTCATTCAAATAATAATTCATCTTCAAAAATATAACATTCAAAATTCTATCGAAAATTAAAATTTAATGTGTTTCTATGTCAAGTTCTAGTGTAACTTCTTGCAGGAAATATTCTGATTGGAGCCTCTTTAAATTCTCATGTCAAGATGAACGTCTAGATATACGAAACAGTTTGAATCCACTTGACGGCAGGTAGGTTTTTGTGTTGCCTCTTCATGCTTGTTACGAGAAGCAAATCATGTAACACATATTGAGAAGTTTCAGGTGGAAACTGCATTGCCATTAAATATGTTGTACTAATAATAATAAGCCTTGGATGAAAACGAAAACAGCAATAATGGTAATATGAACTAATAATATCAAAGTAATGTTTACGGAGGGGGAAATATCAAGTATATGAACGTGAAAAAAAATACATTAAGCGACGACCCCAGCACATAGCTCTAATCGTGTAGCTCTTAAAAAGATGGCGACACGATACCTAAAACGCCGCAACGACGCAGATGATACAAGGCAGCCAGGAGAATGAGCTACGAGACCTGAAGCTTCGCCCCAACGCGATAGGCTGGCTTGGCGAAGCCGTGAGCCCGTTGTAAAATAGTCGCCGCTGCTACATGCTTCATTGTTCTCACAGTGCAAGATTTCAGAGCAAAGCATGTTGAACGTTCTCGGCTGGCAGAAAATATTATCAATATAAGCTGTACGGTGGAACCGAAATGTTTTTCAAATCAAATTATTGAATAAAACGCATTCAAAATAGGGCAAGAGACAGAAGTTAATGACAAAAAAACACATTCCACGTTAAGTGTTTGAAATAAATATTCTCTTGATAAAACGAAATGCAATCTGAAATGTATGTTATATTCAAAAGGATATTAACATACTTAGTCGTGAAGCATTTGATATTAATTTTGTCTGATCAATCTTTCGTACTAAATTACTGAGTCACTTGATAAGATCTCATCAATTTTCAATTATGAATTTGTATGTATTCAAGCAATATAAATGACCTTTGTCGATACAAGAAATTTTTCACAGAATTACATTTTTAGGCAGTGAATATAATGTATTTGCGGATTAATTGCGTAAAGACACATTCAGTCATGCGCAGCGAGAGAATCATAGAGAAATAGCGGTAACGCAAACAGCCGAACAACTTTTGTGCACAGACGACAAATACTCGAGTCGTCACAATATCTTTGTTTCCAAGAACCAGGGGCGGATCAAAAGACGAATTTTGGGAGAGGAAATTCATAATATTTTTGTCGAATACATCAATTTACAGATATTGTAAAAGGTCGCAACACTCAGCCCATGCTGCGATACGATTTTATTTGTTTCAATGTTAATCCGAAATTTTAAAAAAATGCTAATGAAAAATTTTTGCGGAAACATTCCCTTCATTTCCCTCCCCGTGGATCCGCGCCTACCAAAAACTAATTCTTATATATTTATAAAGCTGTTATACAAAACAATAGCGTATGCAGCTCGTTCATAATGCTGCTCTATTGCATACGTACAACTTTGAAAACTTGCGCACCAGCTTAGGCAGCCCAGTACACCAAATGATGTCTCTGCAGTGCCTCTGACCGGGAGGATCTAGTGTTTGAGTCCTGGCTGTCGTAGGCCTTATAGCTATGTTGAGTTCAGCTGCTGTCAGGACAAGAATTCAAGAGGCCGAAAGCTCTGATCGGTAGTTTTCCGTGATTTTTCGTATCAATACCAGACGAATGTCGGAGTAGTACCCAAACAAAGGGGCCACGCGCAACGTGCGAATTTTTCTTTCCCTTCCTTGCTCTATCCGCACCCCCGACTTATACTCACACTTCCCTACTACAAATTAACACTTATGGGAGGAGACGAATCGGATACATAAAGCTTGGCGATGGTTCCCAGCAGTTGAGAGATACCTGGTTGGGGAAACATCACAAACCAACATATCGGTCGACGACGGATCTCATCAGCCTGAGGGAGAAGACAGCGGCGCTCCACAAGAAAACATGCACTTCCGGTACGGGGATACTGATCTTATTAGTGTATTTGCCTAAAAAAAACTAATCAATGAAAATTCGCCTCTAACGTCTCTTGTTTACTAAACATGTAATAAAGCTTCGCATTACACACTATTTGCACAATATGCTATTAACGTCAATCCAAACATCTGGAGTCACGTTTAACAGTGCGGCGCCACCACCTCCGCCACAGAGATATCAGCTACTGCTACCGATTTCGCCACCGCCACTATTTCCTCCGCCGCTGTCGTCATCGTCACCCCCGTCACCGTCCACTGCCTCCACCCCATTACTAACGCCGCTGTCACTGCCACCACCCTGAACACAAGTTCTGACAACCCCACCGCCGCTGACAACAACGCTACCACCGCCAACGGCGCCAACGCCTCAGCCACCACTGCCGCCTTCGCTGTCAACTCCACCATCCGCCAACCCGGCTATTGCCACCAACGCCACAATTTCTACCTCCGCTGTCGTCATCGTCACCCCCGTCACCATACTCGCAACTGTCACTGCCTCCGATCGTGTTGCCACCGCCAACAACACCTGTGATAGCACTGCCTTAGCCCCCACCGCCACCGTCCTTGCCATCCCCACCGCCAACACATCTGCTGTCAACCACCACTAACAATACCGCTACCATCGCCAACCTCGCCTACTCCGCCGCCTCCGCTGCCAACACCACCATCGCCGCTTCACCCACCGCCGCCGCCGCCAGAGCTGCTCGCGCGCGGAGCCAGCCACCTGTTGTGAGTCTGGCCTCGCGCCGCTCTCCTCCTCATCCCTTCCCCACTCCGCTCCGCGCGCCTCTAAATCGCGCTGGCGGCCGCCGCGGCGCGTGGTGGGCGCCGCCGCCGGTCGTCGCATTCATCACGGCAATATGAGAAAGTGACGCCGCGCCGCGCCGCGCCGGGGGTGGGTGCGGGGTGGAGGGGGGGTGGGGGGCGTGGCCCGCCGGAAGCGGACCGAGCCGCCCTCCGCCGTCGCAGATCCCTCGCGCGCATTGGAGGGAGGAAATCCATGTGGCCCAATGAAAGAGGAGGAAGCTAATTGATTGATTCATTGAATAATTATTTCCTGTTTCCGGGCGCGTCAGCTGCTATGGTCATTCGTCCCGTACTTGTATTAAGGTCATTAGTACTGGTTGACATCACGGGTGGTGGCGTTGGCGGTGGATGATGATACCCGGCACCAGCGCGCACGTCTGCTTCCGTAGTTTTCCCCAGCCAGGTATCTCCCATCAGCGGGGAACCGCCCCAGTCGGTACAAGCTTTAAGCTCACCACTGGTCTACCGACATGATAGTGTAGTGCAAGTAAGTGTGTGTGTAAGAGTTGAGGATTAGACTCCGAGGAGGAAGGAAATATCGCGCGCGATCCGTGGCCCGTTTGATAGGGTACTATTTCGGTTTGATTGGCTGATTGATTAGTGATTCCGAACGCGTCAATTGCTATAGTTATCAGTCCCGGATGATTAGTGCAAGCTTTTTTCCTCGGAAGGTGGCGAGGACACGCTCTTGTTGATGGTGAGATCCAGTGCCGACCTACCTGTCCACTAGTAGGCTTTTTCCCTCCAACCGGTATCATCCACCAGCGGTCCCCGCCTCAGCCAACACAAGCCCTATGCTCCAGACCGGTCTGGCATGTGTGCCTCAGTAGTGTGTGTTAGTCTAAGTGTATGTGTGTGTGTGTGTGTGTGTGTGTGTGTGTGTGTGTCTGTGTAAGGGGAGAGGATAGGTTAAGAAAGGGTAGGAAAGATCATTCGCGGTCCGTGTCCCTTTTGTTAGGAAACTCTAAAGATCCAAAGCCTTCTTACTACATTTTGAAAACAAAATTGTTACAACAAAATATACTTTCTCGCTTAACTTGTATCTTAAGCAAAAGTGAACGTTCACCGAAAATTACAGCTGTTCAATTATTATCACTGTTCTTTGCTCTTTTCAAAAAAACTTTTAGAGTCGCTTTTTGTGACATTTTAGTTTTTTTTTCTAACTCGTTTTCGAAATGAATGTAACGATTTCGGGGCAACCAAATCAGTAATTCTCAAAGTTCATCACCAACATTAACAAATTACCATAATATACTTCTAAATATATATAATAAAATATTACAATTCATATATCTAGTTTAGTAATCTTTAATTAAGATTAATCTATTCAAATAGCTACAAGTATTGAATTTGCTGGCTGAAAGAAGTAAAACTGAAGGTAAGTTTATGGTTTATAAACTAACCTTTGATTTTTTTAAGAGAAAAAGAAATACGTCAGTAAAATTAAACTCACAAATCCCAGAGTTCCAATCGATATATTATTTGGTTGCGACCCAACTAATATGGGTTTTCGGAATGAATCACAAACTCTTGCGTAATGTAAAGCGTTATTCAACGCGCACTACTTACTGGTTAACAAATAAATATTCGTCTAAGTATGTATTTATCAGCAATTATCTAATGCATGCTTCATATACTGGTTATATATTTTTACAAATCGTATGTTTACGTATGCGGAAGGTCATACATACTCTGTTAACCATAACAATTGAATTAGTTGATATTTTTGAAAATTCCATCCCTGTTAACGTATTCCTATTTTATATCACTGGGCGTAGTGCACTTTTCTGTTCCTGTCTTTATTTTTTCCCTCTCCGTCTACATACACACTGTGAGTTTTCAATGCATCGAGATTGTCGCTGTTCACGAATTGATCTCTTTGTCACCATTGTTCCAAACACTGTATAGGTTTATCATAATGCGGTTATATCATTAGCTCATATATACACGGAATCTCTCCATCTCTCGTTTCTAATTCTCTGGCTCCTGTTTAATTCCCGCCGATCTCACATCAGAATTACATCCAACATTCTCCTTCAATGTTTCTACCATTGTTATATGTACCCAAACAATACGACAAATAATTTTCCCTCACCCCAACCATCAAGTTACCCAACAACACAAGAATATCAGGCTACTCACAGTTGCGACTGTGTTCTTCTCTTTTCTTATCGCTATTCCCCATTGTCATGTATCTACATCTCAGTGGTTTGACTACTATTTGTCAATCAACCAGTACAACTAGTAGTGTTTCGTCATCCAACATTAAACCAGCGTACCCTTTGTAGGAATTAACTATCTGCTCACATTTAGTTCCCGCGATACTTATTTCTAGACGTTCTTCCACGTCTTATTCTACTCAGATATCAATGTGGATGCCACTTTCCTAGCAAGCAGAGAGGGCAAGAAATATAAATTCTCTAACCAGTTTACCCTGCCGATGAAGGGACAGCAACTACATTGTTTTTATTTCTAGAATTTATTTTCGTTCCTCCTCAATATGCTCTTCAAAGTGCCATTTCTTTCGTCATACAATCAATTCATTACACTAGCAAACTGCCATCATTCAACTTACAAGCCAGTCCATCCTGCAACAGAATAACCAGCTACTTCCCTCGACCATTTTCGCTGTGCTAATTTATAAACAATGTTCTTAATGTATGCCCATCAATATCTCAATGTGCATACAACCCCTTAGAACACCACAATTTTCAATGTGGCAAACAATACTCTATAGTTTCCCCAATTCTTTATCGGCTCATCGTTCAACAGAAGTATTTGTGACTAGTCACAGTGTTCCCTCTTGTGTTCATTTCTTATCGTCATTCTGTATCCACTTCCATCTCCATCTACTCTCCTACTTTCCTCTCTCCACACAACAAATTCTATTCGAGTCTCTCTTCCAATCCTCTAGCCAACCCACCCTACAAAGTACCAACGTCTGCTTCTAATATCGTTGCGATTATTTCTAGATTTTCCGTTCTGTATCTGTTTCCGACTACGACAAGAATAGCGGCCATTCGTGCCACAAAGCAAAAAATATGACCAACGTCCTCAGTGAACCCTCAAGACAACTCTCCCTGCAACCAAAGTACCATCGCTGCCCACTCCACTTCCAGGGGAGCTTTAGGCAACACGCAACTCATGTCCACGTCCACCGCCGCCCCTCCTCCCGCCGCCCACACTCGTTACGCACTCGTCGGAGCAAATCCGCCCCTAATGACGAATCAGGCGGACGGCGAGCGCGGGCGTACTCCGAATAAATCCCGCTGCTCGCGCCGCGGGGGG
>BOPP01000236.1:372170-446561 GCA_017312745.1 Gryllus bimaculatus | reverse complement strand
CGCACCGCGTGCAATTTATGTGCGGCCGCGATGCTTGCGCGGCTGCGGCTTCAGGCGTTAAAGGCCGTGCGCCCATCGACCGTCTCACCCACGCAAAACCCCGCACACCCTCGCACACGCTCAAGCTCTCGCTTGTGCCCACGTCTTCGCTATGATAACTCGTCAGCTTCTCACCGGCAAAAGTGTCTCAAGCCACCAACTGATGTCACTGCCTCCCAGTCAGAGGTTGGCATTTTCCAGGAAATACAAAATTTCGATCACAAGACGTTAAATGTTGAAAAGATGTCAGAGGCGTGCAAGAGGTCCTATGGTTCCAGTCCCGAAGGTGGATGAATTATGTACATCAGCTACTGAGGTCGAGTACAGCCGCTCTCTGGAGGAGAGGTATAGCGGTCGTCAGCCCCGATCGGTAGTTTTGCGTTGTTTCTCCGTTCAACACCAGGCGAATACCGATGTGTACGGCTTCATTCACACCTTCGACTGCCTTACTAACGTCTTCGCCCATTTCCCATTCACGCCTTCGCCCACGCCCTCATCCTCACGCCCTCGCCCACGTCCTCATCTAAGCCATCACAAAACAAAAAAAAACAACAAAAAAACAAAAAAAGAAACAACGACTTTAGATTGTTTTCAAGGATTTTCTTTCCTTGAAAACTTGTAGCCTTACGATCACATCGTACATCTGACCGGCCGGAAATTCGCATTTCCTGGAATAATGCCTACCTTTCAAGGCACAACATGAAAAAAATGTGTGGGTAAAATTGGCTCCAGAGTGGAGTCTTTGTGAACGGAGTGGGTACACCCATTCCGTCGACCTCTACTCCTGCTATGTATACCATGCCTTCTTTACTTTCTTCACTCAGTATCTCCTCTATCAAACAATGTTTTTATCACTAATTTCTTCGATTCTACACCAGCCTGCTCATAACAAGTCACCTGACCACTTTTGCACCCCTATTACTTTGCATTTACCTCTCACCATCTGAGGGAAAGTTTCGCGTTTCTGCCCTTTCTCTGCTTCCGTGTTTTCGCTGCGTCGCAACTCTCCCTATCCCTCGCTTTCCGGATGCCCCGCCGCCTCCGCCACTTCGCGAACGCAGGCCGGAAACGGAAGTTGGCTAAATCGCGAGGCGGAGCGCGGCGCGCAATGTTTTACGCCGCTAAAGCACGCGCAGCGCTTGTTTTGTCTTCTTCGAAGAAGACCATCTCCGCAATAGAAGTCCGCATCTGACGCTCACTAGAACGGGATTTCCTAGAATCAAGCCTCGACTGTGAAGATCATCCAAGTCATCGAATGACTGATTATTGAATGTTTCTGAATGAGCCAACTACTACGATCAGTAATCCCGTATGCTTAGTGCATGTTATACACCGGGAGGTTGCGGTGTTCCCCCCTCTGCGGAACGTATAATCCGTCGGCAACCTACAGGTTGACCTGCGGGGTTTCACCTCCAGGTATCTCCCCAGCCGGAACGAACGATAACCTTATCCGTAGTAACCGACGCTATATCCTTCAATTGTCTCCTTTCCCCGAGATCATAAAAACATTTTCACTTCGCAACACTCAAATTCTCGAACATTCCGTATTGACTGGGACAAAGATCATGTAAATGAAATTATTTTAAAATACGAAGTAAAATGCGTAAAAAGTCGTGTATAACAATGTCGTGGATCTGATGAACCTTCTCAAATTAATTATATCCTCTATCATCAATTAATAATAGTGAAAGGTAGTATTTTCTTGTTAAGGGGAATGGAACATTAAATGAAAAGAAATGCAGTGCCGTAGGGCAGGGAAGTAATATTGTGAAGAGTAGGAAATAATAGCGCACGATTACAATTAATTATAATTTTATAAGAAAGCCTTAAACATTTCTATTATTATTATTGTTATTATTATACTAAATTTATTAATCTGTATCTAATTTCAATTTGTAAGTCTATAAATTGTTGTATTTTGTCACCAGGTCGCAAGAAACGTGAGAATATTAAATACATAATCTATCCATTAATCTATTTAAAATTTTTGAGGAAATAGTGGGAGATGCTTAGTGCAGAGCATACTAGATTTTTTGAGAAAAAAATGTCTCAACAGGCAATAATTGCAAAGCGGTGCATTATCGTGTTGAATCTAATACTCCTAGGTCTTTCCTTTTCGTGCGCGTTGACTCTTGCCATGATGTGTCTGGCGATAGCATCGCTATTGATTCTGTAGATGGTACTTGTTCGGCAAACATGTTTAGGAGCGCGCATACAACTGAAACATTGTATGCACTTGAGGTCGATAGTTCATTCACATGATTCTGGAAAGTGATAATCACTATTCATATCTTTGCGTTGATTAACGGACAAGCATGAAATTGCTTAATTTTTCTTCTGTAATCGCTATTATTCACGTAGAAGTCTATTTTTCTTGACAATTTAACACATTCACGCCCATTACTGATAACAAACAAATAGCTTTTAATCAAATTTCGTATTATCAATACTCATTACTACAATCAATACGCGCCAGCGCCGCAACCCAATATCCAAAAAATCATTTATTTTTGGCGCTAGTAACAAAATGTTGAGCATTAATAGGTCAAAATTGTGCTCATATTGCTTGCTCATAGTAGTTGTGCATCAAAAGACGATTCACTCAAAAACAAAAATGAATGACTTCTTCTGAAACATTCTGACAAAATAATCAACCTTTTATTCTGAATTTTAATTGGAAAATTTTAATTGCCTTCTTTAAGCTTACTTGGATAGTGGAAAATTATTAGATTGTGTACTATTATTATATATAAAAATACATAACTATTTTAAGTTTAAGTTTTAATTTAGGTTTATTATTTTCATGAATAAGAGAGCCAGAAGATGAACAATAAATTGCATGTTTTGTTTGATAACATTGCCTTCAAGTCTAATTGACGCTTGCGAAGACTCAGACGAACGTTTTATACAGCCACTGAATAACTAAATCGACCATAACCTTTTACACAAGTCAAACAAAAACGAACAACTGTATTTGAGAGATAAGAGAACAGTTTTGTGAACAGCACAGTTGTTCCCACCACAAAAGTAGCAGAATATTTAAGAAGAACTAATCAAACTGAAAACGAAAGAAACATTGAATATCAGAAACTGAATCCGACAAGCAGCTCATTTGGCCGGGACGGCCATCCAGCAATTGCGGCTCGCAGTTGACGCCGGCCGAGGGACGGTCGGCCCCGGCGGACGCGCCATTTGAACGCTTTCCCGTCACACAGGCGACCGCAAACAGCGTTTGATGGCGCGCGCCCAGGGAGTGGCTGCTCCTCCCACGCACGGCTCCACGGAGCTTGCAACGGCGCGCGCCTCTTGGCGGCCCGGAGCGAGCGAGAGCGGCAGCGCGATGGACAGTGGGGAGGGGGGAGGGAGCCCATTCCCGGAAGCCCCTGCGATTAGTTGCGGACCCGGTCCGCCAGGTGTCGCAGCGGCGCGGCGGCGAGGTCGCTTTCCACCAACGCAATTGGCAAATGGCCCGCGCTCGCCGTTATTTACAATAAACTCCGCAGCTGTTTGCATTGCTCGACGTGTGCGTGAACGGGTCACAGGCAGAGAGAGAGAGAGAGAGAGACAGACAGACAGACAGACAGAGACAGAGAGAGAGGGAGGAAGAGAGAGGGAGGGAGGGAGGGAGAGAGAACGACGACAATGAGGAGAGAAGGCGTGAGAGATGAAGGCAAAGGAAACAAGGGAAAGGGAAGGTAACGATGAAGGGAGTACGAGGAGGAAAACGAGAAGTGGAGAGAGCGAAAAGTGGGGAGAACGGAAGGTTGAGACAACGAGA
This sequence comes from Gryllus bimaculatus, assembly GCA_017312745.1. Classification (NCBI taxonomy): domain Eukaryota; kingdom Metazoa; phylum Arthropoda; class Insecta; order Orthoptera; family Gryllidae; genus Gryllus; species Gryllus bimaculatus. The sequence continues at coordinate 442,744 of BOPP01000236.1, read as the reverse complement.
AGTGGACAAAGCAAGAACTGATGGAAAAATGAAATTAACGATGAAAGAAGAACAGAGTGAAATACGAAAGCGGAAAGAGATGGGAGCACCATGTCTGTAGAGTGTAAGGAATAGGAAAGGGATGGGAGTAAAACAAAAAGATTGTGAAAATTTCTAGAGAAAGAGAGTGCGATGGAAGGAGAATGCGAAATGAGTTTAGTGCGAGAGTAAAAGTTCACAATGAAGCAAATGGGAGTAAAAAACCGACAGAGCGAAACCAGGAGATTAGATATGGAGACAGAGGGGAGAAACAGGAAAGTATTCAGAAAGTCGAAAGAGGAAGCAGTACAAATGAAGAACAGTGCCAGCAACATTGACCGGTGACAGTGGTTGATCTGCAGTGCGTCCGGAGCCCAGACGGCCAGGCGACGTGAGAGGAGCCGTCCGAAGCGGGCGGCACGCGAGCCCACGGGCGGGGAGGGGGGCGTGGCCGGGCGCGGGGGCAGCGCGGGCGACCGCATCGCCGGCAGAGAGTCCACCTGCCGATGCCAGCCCGCGTGTGCCGCGACCGCGACGCCAGCGCGCGGGATGCGCGGCCCGCAACTCAATTAATTACGCGCTGGACAAGGGGCGGAGCTGTTAAGTGGCGCGCGGATGCTTTTGTCCGGGCGCGGCGCAATTTGTGCGGCCGCCGCGACCGGAAAACGGCGACGAGCAGTCGCCATAATTGAACGAATGGCTGCGAGGTGCAGTGGCCGAGCTAGTGCCGCCCGGGATTATATTGGCGTCTGCCACCCCCCGATCAAACGAATAAAATGAAATAGTAAATGCAGCCCCCGACAGGGTTGTAGGGCAGCTATTAACTTCACAACAGGTACATGGAATTGAATCGCTCGTTGCATCATGCACGTCCAGCGTAGTTAAACGGCCTTTTAGTTACATGTGAGCGTTCAACATCTTTCCTTTCCGGGAAATGTTTGAAGGAAAAATGTTTTTGCGAATACTTTTTGGGCAATTAGTTGTTTCTAGTTCGTGAAAAACAAACGTTAAAATGTGAAAATAATGTTGAAAACAACAATCAGTTAATTGTAGACGGTCAGAAATCCAGGCTGACAGGAAGGAAGTAGTAGAGAAAGGAAAGATAGCGAGAGAACAAGAAGGACCGAAAGCAGGAGAGTGAAGGATGACGTGGGGTATGCTGGCGTGATCGATCGACGAAATCAAATATTTTTAATGAATATATTTGGGAATACTATTCGTTCCTTTTACTGCTGATAGTTCCTGCCTTTGATTTTATTTTTTGAATGAGTTTGTTGTATAAACTTACGCCCTCCTGGGACAGCAGAGACGGAGGAACTTGAGTGCTGCCCAGCGCGATTGTAGTAGGAGAACACACACGGTTTTTATTTGATTGATTTAGTAATTGCGGGTGAGTAAATGGCTAATATTGATTATTCCCGTAAGTGTAGTGTGCATTTTTATTGTGATTGAAGGTAAGGGTGATATTTCTCCGCCGGATGGCGAGATCCAGAGACACGCTCCAAGCTCCCGACATGAGTGGCAGTGTGGTAAATGTGAGTGGTGACATGAGTGGTGTGTGTGTGTGTGTGTGTGTGTGCAAGTAAAGGGTGAGGAAAGCACAAGGAAGCGGAAGGAACATTCGCGCGCAGCCTGAAGCCCGTTTGTTAGTATATAGCTCCGGCATTCGCCTGGTTTTTAACAAAGAAACCATGAGAACACGCTATGAGCTCACCAGCTGCGCAACAATGGTTGCAATTTCGCATACAATTGTTTATTATCATCAATGTGGATTTGGGCATTTCGACGCATTCATATAGTAGAATGACTTTTGTCTACTTTTATTCCTTCTGTTAACCCCACTAAAGTAGATTAGTGAACAGAAAAAGAACAATAATTGTCCAGTTACTTATGATAATAATTGAAAGTATGTGTTGTCGAAGTATTAACAAAGAAACATCGCTGGCTAAGAGCGACATCGCTCCATCAATTCGTGCTGGAGAAAATGATGATTTGGCTTATTCGACCTCTCTGTTATCAGACGTACAACATATTAGGTTTTCAAATAAGGCTTGTATAAATATTGTGTGAACACACTGGCACAGCATTTTTCGCATCGTCATAGACACCTTCAAAATTTCAAATGTCTACCTTATAAAGTTTCCAACAAAGTCTGATGGAATCTTGTCATACTATAGCCGCGACTTGTAAAAGATACTTTAACAGGGTATAAAGTGTAAAAAAGAGTCATCTCCTTATAAGTGAATTTTTTTTCAACTTACACCTTGTTGCCTGGGAGTATCATTAATATTGGGGCCAGGAATGACATGAAGATAATAAAAATGTTACGCGTTCCCAGTATTATCGCCTAATTAGCCACGCAGCTACACAAAACCAAACGTGCATAATCATCGATTCTCTGAGAGTGCAGGAGGCAAATTATTAACGAGAGTAAACTCGGGGAATTTAAAAGGATCGTTCTGTTGGATGTTCAGTTTCCTGGGGAATTCATTAATTTTTTTACGCGTGGCGTTTGGTGGCATGTTGCATCAATATTTTTTTCTGCGATACAGCAAATGTACAAAATGTATTTTGCATGACTTGACTATTATTCAAACTTATATTTGCAAAAAACCTGAATACAATAAAAATATATATTGAAATGCATGCAAGCTCAGAAAACAAAACAAGTGAGCCTTGGAAAAAATTCAATTGAAACTCTGATGCATTACTCAGACGTAGAATGAAGATTACGTAAACAGTATTAAAGGGGAAAAAGGCTGTATTAAATATTATTAGCAAATTACTACAAAATATTATTACAATAATTATTACTATTACTGTAGTGATTATTATTATTAAGAACTCTGTGTTATTATAATTATTAAAATAATATTCAGTTAAAGACAATGCTTCGAACTCAGTAAACAAAAATATATATTTTCCAAATGAATAACTGAATCATCCTATACACAACAAATTATTTCAAGAGCTGATAGGGTGATCGTAGTTAACGTTTTCCTCTAGTTACGCGATTTAGAAACATGGAAGTTAACCATGACATTTCACTGACCATTAATAAGGTTTATAATTAGATTATTATAGAGAGAACATTTATTTAATTATTAAACATTAAGCCCGGTGGCCAATTCTACACAGTTATTATATATCTAATACAATTATATAATACAATAATAACACTAAAATAGAATACATAGTACAATATTACTTCATTTAAGACATGCGTACTAAATACAGCGGCCCTTCACAGACTACCGATCTTATCGCTTACAACACTATTACTAGAATTTAATCTTAGTTTAAAAGACCTGATGTGGGAAAAGTCTCCATTAGTGGTGCACGCAGGCTATTCCATGACTCGATGGGCCTATTTACAAAAGAGTATTTTCAACATCATTTCCATGTTTCCTTGGATGTAATTTTTTAGTATGGTCGTGAAGTGCTAAGTAAACGGTTTTATGCACTTTCCTGAATTTCTCTCCATCCTGGATTTTTCTCTAATGCTTTGTAAAACAGGCACAATCTTGCTTTCTCCCTACGGATCGCCAAAGATTCCCATGTCTATACTTTGTTGCAAATATTTTGTAACAAGCCGGCGGTGTTTTTGCGTAAACTCTCATTGGGTTATCTCTATTTTGTCCTCCCGTAACCAAACCAAATATTCACCTTTGGTTCAAAAACATACATTCACTGTTTCTATAATTTTACAATAATGAAATGTGATGTACTATATTTAATAACATATTTATTAGTATAATAATATCTGCATTCACGACTTTATTTAATATTGTTCATTAATCGTATTATAAATTTATTGGTACATTCAAAACAAGCACATCATCAATGCATAAATGAAATAAATCATCACTTATAACTCTCAACTAGAAAAGAGATATCAAATGATAAAACATGCTAATATTTCATTTTGAATAGTAAATTGTATTTGTACAATATTCAAATGTAATAGAATATTATATTCTTGCAAATAACAAGTTATTGTATACGACGAATATTATATTAGAAGTTATAATATATAGTTCAGTAGTTAGTAAATATTAATTTAACTGCTTTGGAAAACGAGAAAACAAAAAGCAAAACATGTACGGCCAAGGTGATTTACTTCGCTAGCGTAGCTTGCCGAAAACAATCAAGAAAACTTCGTGAATTTCACTTTTCATCGCATCACGGAGAACATTCCGCAAACATTTCAACCGAAATTGGTAAGAAAGCTAGCGCCATGTTTAACAGACGCGTTTTAATATCGGAATCTGAAAAGTGATCGGAGAGTGGAGCCGGGTGGAGGGGGGAGGCGAGCGTCGGGTCGAGGAATCCGATAGCGAATACACGTCGATCAAACGGGCAATAATAGATTGGACTTCATTGTGGGCCGCAATGATACCGACCGGGGCGCGGTGGACAGAGGACCCCGCCCCCGCCGGAGGGGGAGGGGGAGGGGGGAGAGGCGCAACGAACTGCGCGGGGTTGAGTGGCGACGGGGTAATGCTGAACGACGCAAAGCGAGGACGGTCGAGGGGATGGAGCGTGGAAGCTGGGAGGGACAAAGCGAGTAGGAAGAGGGGACGAAGCAACCTGGTTTAGGGAGGGGCAGGACGGGCCAGCCCGGGGCAACCTCGCGTGGGGCTGCGTAGAAGCGGAGCGAGTGGCGTGACCGAAGGAGCGTGCGGGCAGGGGCTGGGGTGGCGGTGGTTGGGGCGAGCAGCTAGCAGGAGCGGTGGAGACGGACGCGCTGGGACAGATCGCAAGCTTAGTTTCGCAGAGGGCGAGGCCAAGAGGTGTGAGCAAAGTGGTTGTGGTGTTTGGGTTGGAGTGACAGTGGATTAGCTGGGAGAACAGAGGACGAAGCGGGCCGTTGCTGGAAAGGGTGAATGTTGAAACGGAGTGAATTAACATGAAGGTTAGAGAATTGGAAAGGCGGGGAAAGTGGTGAGGAGGGTGAGGAGGGGACGTAGGCGGGACGGGGTCGGAGCGGGTTGGAGTGGCGTCGGAACGCGGTTCGAAGCGGGAGCGAGTGGGCGGGCAGGGGAAAGCGGAACGGAGGAGGTGAGAGGGGCGGAGCGGGGACGATTGGAGGTGGAGTGTGCAGAGCGGGGCGGAATGGGACGAGTAGGGCGCCGAGCGTGATGGAGAGGGGGGAGGGGGTAGATTAGAGGGCCCAGCGCAGAACTTCCAGTAGATGAACGGAAAAAGCGGAGAGCCGGAGTGAGGGGGGCGGTCGGGGAGGCTGCGGGGCGCACGAAAAGAGCGGGGACCGGAGGTCGGGGCGGAGATTCGGGGGCGGGCTGGGCGGAGTGGGGGCGGGCGGCTGCGCAGAAGGTGTGAGGGGGGGGGGGAAGTCCCGCCCCGAGTCCATTTGCGATGGAATGCGCCCCTCGCAATGTGAGTTATTGTAATATTGCTCTTCCCGATCGCGCCGTGCGTCCGCCGCGGGTTCCCAATCGGGAAAATCTTCTCATATTGCTGCCTCACGCGAGGAATTTCAACAATGTCGGAGCGCCGGGAGCCGATTAAAAGGCGCGGAATGTTCCAGAGGGAACTTGTTCTCTCCGCTTTTAAAGGACGTTCCTTCGTTTCTTCTGGCGATTTGTAACATCTCAATAGATATTTCTGTAATTATGAATTGTTTCAATGCAACTACATACAGTACGCAATACCCATCCTTTACCTAAGCGTTAAGGATTCAACAGCCTGTCGTCCGTTAAGTATAATCGAAACAAATGAGATATAGCTAAAGATGACATATGATTGATGTTATTTCCAGAAAAAGTATGTATTATTTATGTGAATTTATCTCGTTAATGTGATAAGAATATGGTATTACGACAAGTACTGAACTACACACGGCCTTTAACACAAATAACCGAGTCGATGGATTCTCGGCTGAAATCTCGGTTAAATCACGGATGAAATCTCGGCTATCGCATCTGTTTACAAACTTCGGCCTCGTCTGTTCTTTGCTGTTTATCGGCGTAATGACGCCAATAATTATTGTGGGAATGCTAGTGAAGTGTTGTTGACGTAATTAAATGATGAAATAATGAAAGTCAACTTAGTGAGTGTATTTTGAGTGTCAGCTTTCGTCGGCATTGCCGTCATCAACAGTCTCCCTGAATGTGGCAGAAGTCGGCACACAATGCACAGGACCACTTTTGTATTTTTGATTCCTTGTAGTTTGACGACGATTCACCTGCTGTGGTTGTCGGCGCCAGGGAATGGGAAAGAGAAGAGAATGAGATAGAATGATCGCCGGGATTATGAAGCGTATTTGGCCACCTCCCGAGTAAGAAAACATGCACGCCTTTACGGGACTAATGACGTTCGCGTTGACGCGTCCGGAATCACTAATAACCAATCAATCAATCAATCAATGGAGATTGTAACGAGCGTGAGGTCTGAGAGCTGCGCGGGGTGACGGCGAAAACGGCTGGGAGGCGGCGGATAGGGTGAGTTCGGCAAAGCAGTCATCTGAGCGAAGACGAGTAGGGCGAGGGCGTCGAGGGGTGCGGAAGTGGCGGGGTGAGGCGGGTCGAGGGCGGGAAGGTGGTGTGAGAGTGCCCAGTCGCATCCCAAGTTGGAGGGGTGAGGCGTCAGTAGGGCAATGTGTATTATTCGCCCAGTATTTTTGGGCCCTGATTTCTCTAGATGCGGGCGGTCAGTTATATCGACGACGGGACTACAATATCATATCTTTAGCTCGTTTTTATTTGCAAAACTGTTTCTATTACTCAGGAATGATAGTTTCTGGTAATTATATTTTGCAACAATGCTCCTCGCTAACATTTATTCTCATTCCAACAAATTTTAGTAAAGGAATGGAGGTAGAAATACCGGTGTTGCGTCTTGTAGGAAGGGGGGACGGAGGCGTTGTGTGAGTGGGGCGCAATTAAGGACGCCTGGCCGGAAGTGGATGGTGCGTTCTGGCTGCTAAACGGGATTTCTTGTTTCGAGTGTAACAACATTCCAAACACTCTGGGTGTTGAACGTGGAGAATTCTATTTGTACCTTAGTCAGTCACACGTCAAGTAAAGTCGTAAGTCATTGCCTTTATCCCCATCGGCCAGCGTTTGAGAGCCGTTAGTATCCGAGGTGTCCCACACCGTCACCCATCCAGAGACACGTGGTGTCTCGAGCTGCTTACCTTTCGTGACTTCGGCTACCGGCGCGGCGCAGGCACGGGATTTGCGCGGGGCGGAGACATAAGGCAAACTGTACGCGGCCACGGTGTGAGGACGGGCGTAGGGCCTGGGAGCGAGTGAAGGTGATGGCGGGTGCGAAGATTTCTGGGCGGCAGCGAGAAACGCAAGTGTTGCGGTCGCCTATGCGGACGGGAGAAAGGTAAGATGTAAGGCAAAAGGTAAGGCGTCTGAGGAAGTGTGCATGGGCAAGGCATGTAATGAAGCGTGCGGGAGCACGGCGTGTGGTGAATTGTGAAGCAAGGCGTGTGATGAAATGGGCGGGAAAAATGCAAACGGGAAGTGTTCAGGGGCAAGGGGTGTGGTGAACGGTGCGGAGGCAATGCGTGTGGTGAAGTGTGAGGGAGAACTGCGTATGGAGACATTGAGTGTTATGGAGATATTGAGTGTTATGTAGACATTGTGTGCGGGGGCAAGACAACTGGTAAGTGTGCGGAAACAAGGCGTGAGTAAGGGCGGCGGGCAAGGCGTGTGAGCAAGTGTGCATGGGCAAGGCACGTAGTGAAGTGTGCGGGAGCACGACGTATGGTGAAGTGTGCATGTGAAATGCGTGTAGTGAAGTGTGTATGGGCAATGCGTGTAGTGAAGTGTGCATGGGCAAGGCGTGTAGTGAAGTGTGCATGTGCAATGCGTGTAGTGAAGTGTGCATGGGCAATGCGTGTAGTGAAGTGTGCATGGGCAAGGCGTGTAGTGAAGTGTGCGGAGGCCAAGCGTGAGGTGAAGTGTGCCATGGGCAAGGCGTGTGGAGAAGTGTGCGGGTCCGCGTCGCGGACGCGGGACCGGATACGTGGGAGGGGCTACGCCGGGAGAGCGGCGCGGGAGCTCGCGCGCAACGGGGTTTTGCGGGGCGCAGCGTCGCGGGGCGAAGTGCGCGTGGGCGGGGGCCGGGGCGGTGCCAGTTGGCGCCCCTGTTGAACCGCTGCCAGCGGGTGGGCGCAGGTCGATGCGGCGGCGGAGGAGACCTGCGGAGCGTGAGAGACCACAGCGCCCAGGCGGCGCGCGCTGCGGGCCAAGCTCCACGCTGCGCTCTTCCCTGGCACAGACTGAGTGGGCGGAGGGCAACAGAATTGACACTGCAGCGACTCTGTCTGGGAGGTCCTAGGGTTCGAGTTTTGACGGTGGCAGCACTTCCAAAAATACCTATCTAGCTAGGTTGGATCTGGAGGAGAATTCTAGCGGCCAGCTGCTCTGACCGAGATTTATTCGCTTAACATCTGGAGCAGTACCATAACAATCGGGCCCCAGACCTCGTGCGTTCTTCCATTCTTCATCCATACTCACTCCTCCCCTTACACATACACACACTGCATGTTGCACTACACTACCTTACATGTTGGCACCTAAAGCGTGACCCGGGTGAGGAGGATACCCTCTGGGGAAATACTTCGAGACGGAAGCATGTAAGTCGATTAACAGAGCAGCGCCGGATCTCACGTTCTAGTGGAGAAGGAAAAACGCCACCCCCTACGCTAGACCTAAAGACGCACTTGTCGAGCCCTGAAACTCAAAATCTCAGAACCTTCTTGCACAGATTGACGCTCAGTTGAGTTTGGTGAAAACGCACTAGATTGACATAGACGGATGTAATACCCAGTTGTCTACACTTCAACATACGAACAGAGAGAGAGGTTTAAATGCCGGTAGTTTCTAACGAAATTTGATGTAAACAAAGACGGTCCATAGTGATTTGTCTCAGTAGTACCATTTTATTTTTCCTTTCACTCCTGGTTCATTATCTTTCATTAATCATTATCCACTAATGATGAGTGATGCTAGATTTTCCATTCTTCATTTTAACATATTTTTCGATGATTTCACACTGCACAAAGTTTATCGGTGCATCTACTGATACTACACATTTCGTAATGGCAAATACGTCGTGACATTTGGATTAACGCGTCGTACAATGTATCACTTCAAAAACCCAAGCATTTAGCAACATTTTCATTATTTTGGAAAATTTATAATATATCAATACAAGATCTTATCAAAAATTCGAAGAATATTAATTTTTGGTTTTCTTCCATGTAAATCGCATTACAGGACAGGATATTTATTACTAGAGTGGCGATTATTTTTTGTCGTCGCACCTACGGTAGTCAGCTACTTCATACGGAAACTCGAGCTTCATATTCTGCTCTTGTGTTTTGGAAAGAGTATTCTAAGGAAATTTAAATGTAGGTAAATAATTTACATTTGATAGTGATTTTTAAACTCTAAGTCTATATTGTAAAGTTTTCGACATGGTTGTTATGATTAATTAAATCTGATTGATCAGCAATATTAATATTATCATAATATTCGAGCCAAATGTTCATTCATTATCAGAAATTACTTAGGATTATTTGTCGTAAGTAAAATTGATCACTAAGTTATTAAACAAATTCAAGTACCTTATTTTCTTTTTTTTAATGACCGCCAAGAGGTAACGCAATTCTACTTGTAGGATGCTTTGAAGTGTTTTGTTGAATCTCTCAGAAGACGGAAACGAAAGTTCAATCGTCCTGCCCCCCCCCCCCCGTGTCTCAATACCTGCACGAGCTGACAGCTTTCCTCCACCAACCCTCGCCTTCGTGGAACCAGGAGGAGCAAGCGCTTTGTGCTTGGGATCGATGCTGCCCTTCGTTTGCGTAAGTTGCCCTCGCAATAGAAGACTGTACTTCCGGTGCGCCTCTCTTTCTTCTGTCCCGTCCACGCTGCGCGGACGCCGGGGAGAGCGAGGTGGATAGCATTCAAAATCTACTCGATCAAACGTCACACTCCGGCTCGTGAAGATTTGAGATAACTGCGTTTACAGGATGAAATAATATTTTTCTAAATCTTACTATGTAAAAATAAAATGTTTGTAACTAATTATGAGAAATTTAATAATGATTTGAGATGAGAATGAAGAAAATCACTAGACTCTAGTTCTGTGACACGATCACAATTTCCTTTCTGGCGTTTTCTGGTGTTCATCAGGTTCATCAAAAGTAAAATTATTTCAAAAATAAAATAATTAAATTATATTATTTTAAAAATAAAATAATTTAATTATGGTAAATCAATTAATACAATTATGATTTATTTATTTCATTGGGATTGTAATTTTATTTATTTTGTAGGAATTGTGAATCGTTTAAGAGTATACAAGTATCATAGCAGAAAATTTGACCTTGCAGTATTATTCGACTGCAGAATTTACATAATGTATGTCTTGTTTGTATGTTAATAGACATTATAGAATTATTTAGTTATTGAAATTAGTAACGTGTATGATAATTGTAAAATTAATTTGTGGGCACAGTTCAATTTCATTCTTCTCAAGCACGTTTTATTCCCTAAGGAGTTGGTGTAAATCCCCATGGGAGCATTTATTTTACAGCAATGCACTGAGAGAACTGAAGCGAAAGGAACCAATAATGTATGCTGATATTAATTCACACATTCTAAAAACAAGATGAAAACTTATTTGAAATCGGACTGTGAATAACTGCAGATTAGAATGAACAGTTTTCATTACATCTGGAGCACAATTCCAAAATGCAATAAAATACTCAAATCAAGTTAAATAAAAACTATCAGCTAACTTCCATCACCTTATTTCTCCTTTCTTATGATGAGAAATTATTTACCAATGACTATTCTATTTACAATTTCTATTCACTAGACTTTTCAATGCAAATCCATAAATCTACCATATAAAAAGAAAATTAGTTTCAATATCATTCACTAATGGAAATATATAATTGTAACAATATAACTTGGATTCCTGGCACTTAAGGCATTCAGCGAGAACTGAACCAAATAGCGTATTGTTTCGCCCGTCTGGAATGAGCACGTTACCCACTGCCCCATTCCCTTTCCCCGAAGCCGCGACATTTGCTTCCGGCTCCCCGCTGGCGCGACCGTCATTTCCGGTGCGTGTCAATAAACACGAAGTGTCGCAGAGAGCGCGCTCCCGTCTATGCAGCCGCTTGAGCGCCAGCGTCGCCCGCCCAGTCCCGCCTTGCGCCGCGTCGATCCACCCCGCTCCGCCCCGCTCCTTCCCCCCTCGCCTCGCCATACACCGCCACGGCAGCCTGCTCTCTCCCGTCGTCCGCTCCTCCTCACCCGCCCGCTCCGGCCGACTCACCAACCCGCCCGGCCTGCCCGCACGCTTCGGCCCGTTCCGCTTTGTCTCGCGCGTTTGTTGTCTCGTCCGTCCGTCTCGTGGGCGGTTCGTCTTCTTCTGTTTCTCGTCTCGTCTCGTCTCGTCCGCTCGTCTCGTCTCGTCTCGTCTCGTCTCGTCTCGTCTCGTCTCGTCCCGTCCCGTCCCGTCCCGTCCCATCACGTACCTTCCCGTTCCGTCCCGTCACCTTCCGGCCCGTCTTGTGTAACTTACCTCGCTTCGCTCCGCCTCGCCTCCCGCCTACCACGCTCCGTCTTACCCAGATCCCGCCACCCGACCTTGCCGCTATTCGGTTCTGAGCCCCCCACTTCGTCCCACACACCCTAGGCGCCGGCATCTTCTCTCATAACACATTCTACGCCATTCCCGCTACACGATTTCACGTTTCGAAAATTCAGAGAGTTCAAAGAAAATGGGACCTGCCTCATTCTTTAAGTGACTTTTTTCCTATCCCAAGGGATAATTAAAAAACTTCGTACAAATTGTATTAGAATTTTGAAAATGTTGTCAAATGTTTACATAAAATACCCCCAAAAATTAAAATATCCGCTTTAAATTCGCAGGATCTTGAGTTCGGTCAGATCGATTTGGAATATAAATTTCGATGAAAATCATTATTTAGTTTAGAAAATCAGTTTAGCTAGCGTCGTCCACCGAAGGAATGACGATCGCATACATTTTGCCGTAAATCAATTTTTCGGCATCAAGGTCTTACAACATGTGTTTTGGATCCTTGATACCAAAACGCCAGACTACACAACGTGTAGGAAGTGAGGAAGTGATGGATCTTCGTACTAATCGATATCATCAGGACTCCACTACATGACTTCTGAAAAAATATCGCCGCTTTGAGCTGCAGTATTACATTACTTTATCTTTACTTCGTAGTAAGACGGGAAAGTAAGAACATCTTTTAATGAGATGAGGCAATGAGAAGGAGAACTCTTAATATTACTAAAACGTATTTTTTCGTGGTTGATTGGTTGTTAGTGATTCGGGCCCTTCATCTACAGAGATCATTAGTCCCGTAAATGTAAAACATGTTTTCCACGGGAGATGACGATCATCTTCCCCACTGGATGGTGAGATCCCGCGCCGACCTACCGTCGGCTAGCGGGGTTTCCCCAACCAGGTATTTCTCACCAACACCACTCCAGGCAGGACAAGCTCTAAGCTCCCGACCGGTCTCGCGGCTTGTGTGGTAGTGTAGAATTATTTTTTCTTACCCACGAACACTCTTCATACAGATTAGTTCAAACGTTTGGCCTCATTTTCACATTATTCACCTATAAACTCTCCGTTTCCGTGGCAGGATTGAACCCGTACCTCCCAATCACTCACTCAACCGCAAGGCCATTGCCCTTCCTAGCGTGAGAGGGCCTAATTACAGAAATGACATTCATGGAGTTTTCCTGCGTCATCTCTACCTTCTCGTTACGCAAATGATTGCGTTTTGAGGCAAATCCCATGCGGGAACTGCACTTCTCCACCTGCCATTCTCCTTCTCTCCAGTTGACGACCTCCTTTACGCTCTGGGAGCTCCGGGGAAATCCTTTTTACTTCCTCGCTGTTTAGCGACTGGACCCTCATAATTGCGACCTAGAGTTTGAGGTGCTGTAATCTTTATGTCGCAGTGACCCCGAAGCAGTGTTCTGGTGGGGTAATTGTTACCAGTAATATTTTAGTTAGAATACTCTGGCTTTAAGTTCAAATTTTTTCTTACCCCAGATGAATCTTTGTCGTTCGTGTTGCCAGTTTCCAATGAACTAGTTTTATTTTGTCATCTACATTATTAATATCATAATCTCCTGTCCACAATTAACTCATAACAACATTCTGCAAACGTCCAAATCCATTGCGTTTTAATTCATTCAGAACTGATGTGCATCATACACGTTTACTACCCTTCAATCTCCATTGTTCTTTTAATTAATTTCATCGTAACTTACACTATTGGACAATATACTTTTCTTCCCTACTTATCTGTCACTCAATGCTTATTACGTTTGTACTTCATTAATCAATCTAATTCAATGAATGAGTTCGTACTTATTTCAAAATTGATATTACCAAACCAAATTTTAATACATTGTCAACTAAAAAGTTGCAATATCATAATTTTGTTTAAGTTAACGCCTATTTATTCACACGATTGAGCCGTAATATATATGGACAAAAAATAATATAGGCATAAGGACATTTATTGATCAAACAGTTTTAGTATCATCGCGCTTGTAGGAATGTGCTTTAATTATTTGCAATAAATTAGTTTAAATGTGTGCAGTACAGGAAGTGCATATTCGCATTAGATTCATAATTTAATTATTATCAAAAATTACAAACGAATTTTAAAAAAAATTGAAGGTTTCGTTATGTTTCAGACTTATATCTACTAGGAAAGAAAAATGGTTTTACGAAAGACCGAAATATTGGTACTGAGGTTCTGCTTTCTGAGGATGTATTGGTGATTTCTGAAACAGTTCGCAGGTTACTCTTTTTATGTAATTATTGACAAGAGTATTATACGTCATCATTGATATGGATTAAGTGTTTTTTCATGTTTTAAAATCCTGTTTAGCAGTATCATAATTCGACTTACACTGATTTATTTTTATTCCCTGATCAGATCCCAAAAGGAGAATCGATCAGTTGGCACAACAGATGATTAGAAGTGATGGTGAAGTGTTAATGTTGTCATACGGAACGGTTGATGACAGAGAAATGTAATGTCTGGTTTTGGTCACTATTAAAATATTTTTATATAGATAAATATTACAAAGAAAACCATGCTATCGTGAGGCTCATGATAATTTTAAAAATAATTCATTATTTTTATTTAGATTTTTTCTAGTTTAATAAATGAAACACTTCAATAACATTATTTTGAGAATCGGTTTTCATGCACATTTAGCGTGTACTTATTTAAGTTGAATTGTGTATTTAAGTAATTGTTAGAGATATGAGAAATATAGTTTGTGGATTGATGGGTATAATTATTATTAGGAGAAGTTGATTGACTGAAGAATTACACGTCAGGGAGTTGCTCTTTATACACTATTTTGTAATTATCTGCAGCCAATAGTTATAATCACCTTCAGTAATTCAAGCCATTTTCTTTTATAATGGTTGCGTAATACAAATATTATGTTCTCAAGACATTGGCATTGAAAGACACCCAATGCAAAATCCTCTTTCCTCATCGTCTTCCACGAGTTTCCCCTCCATGAAGATCCCGAGCGTTGGCTATGCACACGCCCTGCAGGGCATAATTTGCGGCTGCCGAGGGAACCTCCGTCGGAGCTAAAGCCCTTAACAACACTTATCTGGTCGCCTATTCATTATGGCAAGTTGCCGGGGACTTTCCGGTCTCTAAACACCGCTTATTAATATTGTATGCGCGACCCGGACTTGCAAACGTCGAAGTTGGCAGCGTGAAATGCGGTTCAGTAGCATTAGAAATTCCGAGAGCGAAGTTGAGCTCCTTGCCGCGCGGGGCGCTGTGGACACCGAGAGAAAATGATACTTCGAGATGAAGTGCATGTAATCTATACAGCTACCCTCCTATGTAACCTGAATAAACAATTGACACATCGCAGGCTCAAGTGGCATGGTGGATTGCGCAAAGACTTTCAGAATTCGAAATCTCGATTTCAAACCTGTCTGGGCTTGACTTTTCGAAGGGAAGTAAATCCATATCACGCCGTGTGTTACAATTACAGCATGTAAAAACAACAACAAAATAAAACCAGGAGAAAATAATGTTTCAGCGTTTCTGAAAATGCGGAATTTTGAGCTCATTTTCACAAAAAAAATTCAGTTTTCGGAAAACTTTATAAGTCATCATTTGATGCACATGTACTCAGAAGTGTAACTTGCTTTTCTGTAAACTGTGTAATAATGTGTGTGCACTATCTCTACTAAACTGTTTTTAGAATAATAAAACTGTTTTGATAAATTATTGGTTTTGATATTTTGTTGCATTGCACATACTTTACTTAATATTGCGCGAAAACTACTAAACAAAAAATGTGGTTAATCGACGTTTTAAAAAAACACTTTTTCGGTGTCAGAGGAGCTAGAAACGTGTATTTCCGTTAAAATCTCAAAATTGATTTTTGGCAGCATTACATAACTTTCTATAAACTACGCATATTACTCACAATATACGTACGTATTCCAAAGTAAAAATATAACTCAGAAATACTGAAATATAGGTTAATGACATTGACAGTCCATTCATGTAATAATAATTTTATTTTATCTGCATCAACTAACGGTATAAAGAACTCTATAAAACACACGTTTCATAATAAAGCTCATTATACTAGAGTTGTATATTATAGCATTTTTTCGTAAGAACTTATTCCGTTTTTGTTCTTAATTAAACTGTGGTCTTATTTAAAGAATTCAATTAAAGGTGCTCATAAAAACATACTGTGTGCCTTCCATAAAACCCAAATAAAAATCGTAGTTCTTTGAATACTTAATTGGTCCTATATAGCGAGGTCTTGGATTACCATGTTCTCTCTATTCATAAACTGTCCACAGATGTATCAATATGGTTGCGATTTTCATTTCAAATATTTTCAACAGTAATTCAACTAGATGCTTTATAGATATATTTGGAATATTCATGAATGCTGTTAATGATAATATTGTGAAACAGATCACGCGTTGAAAATTCATAGAATTTGTGTTGAATGTTTTCAATGACGCACGAACTTTGTGTTCGGTTATATTAAGGAAAAAAGGAGTTTATTGCAACGTGAGGAACAATTCTCGTAAATCAAATATGATAGACTGAGTGTCAAAAATATTTATGAATTTTATTAGTTTTCCATATATCACCGAAAAAATAAAATACTTAACTTTCAATGGAAGATTATATTATTGATGTAAACCCGTTACTTAGAATCTACATTGTATTTCTCCCGCATATATTTCTCTATTATGTACAACTATGTAAACTATTTTTAAATTGTTGTTGTTGTTTTTTGAAAAACTAAGAAATATTTTTAACGTGAGAAATATTTGAAATGTAAATTAAATTGAATAAATCTATTTATACATAAAATAGAAATGTTAATTCCAATTTTTAGCCGTCAAGACCATGTATTTGAAAACAAGTGGTAATGACACATTTCTGTGTGACATTCATATTTCTCTCGAAAGCAACAAAAAATGTGGACATTGCAAAATTATTCCTCTTTTAAGTCTAAAAGATCACAACAATATTTGTTTCTAAGTAAAGTTCCTACCACAATTATTCATAATGAAAGCTAAAGTAATTCCTAAGCGCAGACGGTATGTTTTGGAGTATATGAAGGATGGAAGAATAATCATAATCAATTGGATGATGGCAATGATATAATAACTTGTGGTAGGACAAGTCAAGATCTTCACAACCGTAGGATAAATAAACAGATTCCTAACACGGAACTTCATTTGCTGGGTGCAGTATCTCCGGGAGATACGATGGTTCGAGCCCCGAAGGTGGCAGGATTTTCAACTTTAACTTCACAGCTAGGTCACATTCAGCAGCAATCTGGATGCCGGATGCTGTATTTGGTAGTTTTCCGAGAATTCTCCGATAAATACTGGGAGAATGCTGAAGCATAACCCTAGGAAATGAGCCACGAGCCGCTAGAGATCTTCCTTTTTGTTTTCTCGTTCCCTCCACATTACTTAGAAGCGCACGTTCACGCACACACACACTCACACCATAAAAAAACATACACTACAACAACAAACATGTGAGGAGGCCAGTGCCAGGTGCTTAGATATTATCGTGGTTATGAATGTGCCCTGATTGGGAAAATTCCTGGAAAGAAAACTTCTGCAAACGACATGTAGGTCGGCACCGAATATGTTTCAGAGTGGGAAGTACCCCATTCGACTATAAATAACATGCAGAACACTCTCACGCTAATGCTCATAATACTTGCCGCGCCCGAAATACCTCCCTTCTTTTCTCTTGCCACAAGGGAATAAAAACGACACCGTTCGGCACCGTGCAGTTCGTCCCGCGCTTCCGAACCCAACACCATCCCAATGAGAAGAAGGCAAAGCCCCAAGATGCTCCTCGAAGCCGGCCGGAGAAAATACGTCACGTCCACCATCCCAGCCGAAGGCAAAGAAGGGAGCATCGGCCTCCTGGAAGCTGCGAAGCAATGAAACGAAAACAAGGCCTCCTGGGGGCGACGGCACCTCGGCAAATCGAGGCCATAGCGCCGCGGGAGACGGGGCGGCGGCCGCGTGCGGCGGGGCCGCGTGCATTACGGACAAAGCCGCGCAAAATTGAACGATTCCCAGTGTCAACTTTTTTTCCATTACCTCCCGATCGGCGATTAGAGGCGTGCCGGCGGCGGCGGAAGTGGAATCGCTGAGCAGAGCGCGGGCGCGGGCGTGAGCGAGGGAAAGGGGAAGCGGAGGCTCAAGATAGTGGAGACGGGAGCGGAGAGCTAGGAAGGAATCTAGGCGACGGACGGGACAGTGGATTCATGAAACAGGGAGGGAACTAAAGTGTTGTAATGATCACATGGAGATGAGGTGAATAAAAAAGCCAGGGGAACAGTGTGAAGAGACAAGGTGGGTAAAAGGGATATGGATAGTAAGATATGGGTGGCAGGTTATAGGAGCGGAGATGAGGTGAGGATGAGGAGCAGGGAATGAGATCTGTGAAGAGGTAGGGGGGAGAGATGGGGCTCTAGATTTGTGTACGGAGCACAGTGGGAAAACGGAGCGCGCGGAGTATATGTGATGTAGTCGGGGAGAGGGTGCTGGGACATCGGGTGGGAGACGGGGGAAGATGTATTGGAGTAGGGAGTTGGGGAGAGAAAATTGGCGGGAAGATAGGGACAGGAGATGGACGGGGAAAGGGTAGCGGGTTAGCGGTAACACACACACACACATACACACACAAATATATATATATATATATATATATATATATATATATACTATATATATATATATTGTTGCCGGAAGATGGAAGTGGAAAAAGAATGAGATGGAGGGATGGCAGGGGAGATAGCGGATGGGAAGCAGGAAGGCGCTGGGATTCTAAGAGTGTTCTCGGAAGCGCTGCCGCGAGGGCGAGGGCTGAGAGCGCGCAAGGAGGTCGGCGCGGCGCAGGGGGAGGCGAGGGCGAAAGCAGGGCGAGGGCAGAGCGAGGGCGAGGCGAGGGGCGAGCGCGAGGGGCGAGGGCGAGGGCGAGGGCGAGGCGAGGGCGAGGGCGAGGGCGAGGGCGAGGCGAGGCTGAGGGCGCGGTGGCGAGGGCGAGGCGAGGGCGAGCGGCGAGGGCGAGGGGCGGCGGGGGCGCGGGCGCGAAGGAGGTCGGCGCGGGCGCAGGGGGAGCGAGGGCGAGGGCGAGGGCGAGGGCGCGAAGGAAGGGTCGGCGCGGCGCAGGGGGAGCGAGGGCGAAAGCGAGGGCGAGGCGAGAGCGAGGGCCGAGGGGAGGGCGAGGGCGAGGGCGAGGGCGAGGGCGAGGGGCCGAGGCGGGGCGAGGGCGAGGGCGATGGGCGAGGGCGAGGGCGGAGGGGCGAGGCGCGGCGCGAAGGAGGTCGGCGCGGCGCGGGGGAGGCGAGGGCGAGGGCTGAGGGCGAGGCGCGAAGGGAGGTCGGCCGCGGCGCAGGGGGAAGCCGAGGGCGAAAGCGAGGGCGAGGGCGAGGGCGAGGGCGAGGGCGAGGGCGCGGGCGCGAAGGAGGTCGGCGCGGCGCAGGGGGAGCGAGGGCGAGGGCGAGGGCGAGGGCGCGAAGGAGGTCGGCGCGGCGCAGGGGGAGCGAGGTCGAGGGCTGCGGCGAGACACAAGACTATTTACTTGTAAATGAAATTCGTCGCGCCTGACCGCCGCCGCCGCCGACGGGCTGTTAACTTTTTGGGCTGCGCGCGCGCGCCGGCTCCGCGAGAGAGGCTGCGCTCAACAGAGAGGGCAGACGCGTTCGTCTGGTTCATTGCGATAACGGCGAGTTGCTTTTACACACCCCACGACAAAGGTAAGCCCTGTAACCTACCGATTTTAATAGTTTAACATATTCTTCTACTTTTTCTTCTCTATTTCTCTTCTTTTTCCCTTCTGAAGAGATTTTCTCTTGTGATCATAAGCAAAATTTAAGATCTTCTATTTGATATAAATACGTTTATATCTTTAATAGCATGATAACTGTTCGATTATATCGGAAGGAAGCTTCAAAATTCGCTGTTACAAACTATTATCTTTACAGAAGAATACGTCCGTCATATGATTCGATAAAGCTGTAGCTAACAAATATTTTATTAATTCACTTGGCAATAAATATATACCAGTGTTGTACTAAAATAAATTTTTGGACGTAATGCTCTGTTGTAAAAAGAGAAAGTAAATATTGAGGGGTATAAGTCTGTTGTACAGGACCATCAGTACTCCTTCTCTCTTGCCGTTTCTTTTCTCTTCTCCCATTTCTCTGCGCTCCATTGATATTTTTCTTCTCACATCTGTCTTATTTTTTTCTTTGGTCCTTTCTATTATGTTTTCATACATTTTCTCCCTTTCTTGTTCTCGTTTCTCTTTTTGTCTTCCTGTGTTCATTTTTTTCTTTCTTTTATTTTCTTCCTTTCCTATTTTTTCTCGTTTCCCTTTCTTCTTCATTTTTACCTTTTTTCCTGTTTTCTTCCTGTGTCGAATATTTCTGCCAGATTTCACGATACTACATATCAGGCAAGTTTTCATTTTACCACGTAATTTTGAATTGATTACTAACTATAGAAAATTTAATTTATTTTCACGCCTGATGGTGGATTCGTCTCCGAACTCTTAACTGAAATCAATGGTAGCCGTGGCTGTGCTAAATAGTATGCGATAAAACATGCATAACTTGCCAAAAAACTCCAAATGTACTTATCTATTTCTTGAAAAGAACAGTTTCGGTTTATGAACTGAACTAAACTGAACGAAAATAGTACACCTTTTATGATTTTATATTGTAAAAAGAACAATTTTGAATTTGGCTGCTAGTACTGCATTAATTCTGTTCTTGAATGAATTTCTTTGCGTGGGTTCACTTGTCACTTAATGAGAATCTGTGTACTTTTGAACACAAAAAGTCTACAGAGAAATTATAGACTAAATAAACCGCGTCTCTATTGTAATGAATTTAATAATTATATTAAATATTACCGTTAAATACACATTTAACATAAAAACCAAAGATAGAAAACAAAGATAGAAACACAAAGATAGAAAACAAAGATAGAACAACAAAGATAGAAAATTGAAAATAAATAAATTATGATATTCCCAGAGAAGTTTCTTCAAATGCATTTCATACTAAAGCTTTTTTACTCAGCGAACGCTCTGAATACACGTTTAGTATCTTCTAGAGGCATGCAGCAGCAAATATACGGCTGAACAAAAATACAATGCCATTTTCAACACGTAGGATGCACTCTGCTCAAGAACAACAAATAATATACCCTCGCACTGCAATAAATTAAACATTTTAAAGAAAACAATATTCATAAATATTGCAATACCATTGTGCAGTAACATTTCTTCATATACCATATATATTTTTAAAACACGCTACAAATGAATAGAAACTACTTAATAGGCGCGGAATCTTGCTTAAAAAAATATTTGTTGCTGGATGACGTCATCTTTGGTGTAAGAACTGATGTACAGGGTACGAGAATGCAGTAAGTACGCTCAGGATGAGATTAAGCGGAATGGCACTGCGGAATAACCAACGTCGTTAGCACAATTGTTACTGCACAACGTGAAGTCACGGAAGCTAAGCAATTCGATATACCACAGATTCCTGGATGGGTGACCGATTACTAACGGCGCCGAGATCCTGGCCCAAGGGATAAAAGGCACTGACTCACTGATTGCGACGTGGCAAAAAGGCGAAAGACGTGACGAAAAGACGAGAAAAAATAATTTACATCAAAATGACTACATACGCTTAATGTCCAAGAAGGGCTAAGAGACAAAGACACAGTTTTTTTTTAAATATTTGCATTTTACAGTCAGTATCGAAACTGTTTCATTGTTTTAGGTTTGTACCCAAATTAGGTATAAAACCAAACCAGTAGCATTTGTCATATTGTCGGAGACTGCATAAAATTCTCTCAATTTTTTGTGTGCTTTAAAAAAAGTAATGTGTAATTTACTAATAACAAAAAAGTAATATATAATTTACTAATAACAAAAAGTAAAATAAAATTAGCTTGTTAATTTTGAGAAAATCGGTTGTTAATTCAACCAACAGACACGCCGATCGGAAATAAACTACACAACTATTTTGATGCCAGAGTCATTGAATGCTGAATGCATTTTAACGACTAAAAAAACCCCTACCACATTCACATTCCAACATCCTCGACCGGCAGTCTTTGATCTCCCGAACCATTTCTGCTCGCGTCCAGCCAGAAATTCTTGCAGCGGCTAATCGACCCTGCCCGCTGGCATTTACCCGTTAGCGATCGCAACCGCTTTCGCATCAGACGCAACGAGCGCCCTCTCTCCCTCCGATTCCCGCGCGTCGACAAGCCTGGCGTTTCATTACTGACCTACGGCGCGCACGACGCGGCCAGCGCTTTCCGCTGGCGAGGGACGCCACTGTTATTTCGCTCTTCCTTCCGTGCCCTAGAAGAAAAGCGAGGGCTGGAGGACGGAGAGCTGGATAACGGGAGTAGAGAGTCATCGTAGGAGATGGGTGTCGGAAGGTGGAATGCGGGCCGTGAGGTAGAAGGATAGAGGAATAAGGGAAGAGAGGAGATAAAAAAGATAGGCGGACGGGGGGCTATAGGATGGGTGGAGGGAAGCAAGTGGGAAAAGAGAACGGAAGGCTGGCAGGGTAGGTGCGAGAGAAGATGAGCGAGAGATGGCAGAGTGACGGCGGAGTAAATGCTCGCGGATTGAATAAGAGCAGATTGCTAAGATAATGGTGGGAGGATAAAAGAGCCAAAAGACAGAGGGCTGGAGGACGGAGGGTTAAAGACCAGAGGGCTGGAGGGTGAAGAAAAGGATTGGTGGTTTGGCGAAGGGCGACAGAATGGGAAGGATCAGATCTGGAAATCGGAGGGGCTGAAGGCGATGGTCTGGAGGGTGAAAGGCGAAAAGGTGGAGGTTGTATGAAGTGCTGGAGAGTGAAGGGGAGGAAATTGTATTTTTCGAGTCCTAGAAGTATAGTGGAGAGCGGAATGACGGAAGCTGGAGATACGAGGAGAGAGGGGAGTGCGGTTTGCCAAAAGGTGCGAAGGATTTTCCTTGACGATCCGAGTACTTCGAAGCAAAGGCCGAGGGCAGAGGTAGCAGGCGGACAGCCGAGGGTGGAAGCTGCGTAAAATGCTACATCTTGGGACGGGAGACTAGTTTTAACTTTGAGACCTACGAACGAGCGAAACTTAGTCTAACGAAGGGCTAATGTCCTAGAGCGGAGAGCGAGATGGGGAACGACGGAAGGTGGACAACCTAGAGCAGAGGCCAGAAGGCAGTAGACAGCGAGAAGAAAGCGCGGGGTGAGAGAAAAAGTGCGAGGGCTGCTTCTTCGTCCACCAGGACGCATCAAGGGTAGTGGGAAGAGTGAGGAGTACACGTTATGAACGAATGGTGGATCGCGGAGGGAGGAGGGTGAGTGGAGTAGGTCAAAGGACTGCCGTGTGACAGCCGGAGAGCAGAGAGCGCAGCGTGAGTGTGGTGGGCGAAAAGGTGCTCGCGCATTTTTCTCCTCTTGTGTAATGCGAAGTGAGAGCGGATAGAGGAAGGAAGAGTGTTTTATTCTTCACGTCCTAGGCAGGCTAATCAAAGAATGAGGACAGGGAGAAGTGTACGCAATAGAGAAGGGCAGTACTCTAATCTCCGCCATTCCTGTGGCTGGAGGGCATGAGACAAAGAATTGCAGGCGGAGATCAGTGAATTCGAGATGAAAGCATTAGCCGAAAAGATGCGAGGCCGTTTTTCTACTCTCCTGTACTCCAAAGCGAGAGCGGCAAGTGGGAGAGGAAGAGAGAGAGAGAGAGAGAAAGAGAGAGAGAGAGGGAGAGAGTGCTGTAGTCTTCGAACGCTAGACGAATCAAGGATTAAGCGTAGAGAGATGCACGAAACGGGTCATCGCGGAGGGTGGACGGCGTAGGACAGAGTAGTTCGTGCGCAGCGCAGAAAACGCGCAATGAAATCGGTAGCCGAAAAGGTGCGAGGGCTTTTTTTCCCTCCCGCCCCTAGACGAGCACTGCACAGGGAGCGTTACTGTAAAGCCGGGTGGGGCAGAGGGGGGGCGGGGTGCGCCCATTTACCCCCAACGGCGACGGCGCTTTGGCGGATGGCGGACGGCGGACGGGCGGGCGGGGGCACTTAGGCGGCCCTATTACGTTTTCGGCGCGAGATACGCGCCTTTATACGGCGCTTAGCGCTCGCCGACCGCCCGCGCGTTCGCTCGGCGCCGCGCCAATTGATTCCCGCTCCGCGCCAGGCGGCGGGGCGCGCCGGCCCTGCGTGCGGACCTGTGCGAGAGCGATGGGGCGGTTGCATTAATAGAAAAAGAACCACACGAAGAGGGAGAACGGAGATGCACAATGCTTTCCTCGTTTACCGTGGTGTGTGGTGTGAGAGAAGGGAATGATGCGAATAAATTCGAGGTGAGAAGCCGGTGGGAAATGTGATGGCTTCTGGATGAGACAGCTAAGACTGCTAAGGAGTAGGAGGAAAAGAAATTAAAGAAAGAGAAGGAGAAGGCGGTGTTGTGGTGCGTTATCGTTGGCATTTTTCATGAAATAATTATAGACGTTGTCATTGCCAACAATAGTATTTAATATAAGAGCAGCTTCCAGCAGCCTAGAATGTTAAATATATTTTCCAAAAAATTTGAAAATTATTTGTAACCTTTATCATAATCTTGTTGTAAAATCAAAGGAATATTCACGTTTTAATGTTTTGTTTTTTCTTCTTGTATCAGACAACTGATGATGATGGCTAAGCCATCGAAAGCTGCTCTTATATTAAATAATATTGTTGGCAATGACAACGTCTATAATTATTTCAAGGCGAAGGCGTATAAAATAGTGTACGGATGGGATAAAATGGATGAGAAAGAGGAGGGAATGTGTGGAAAAGTTGATTTGAAGAATGATGATTGGGCGTTGTATGAGTTAATCCCCAGTACGTGGAAAAATAGTTTGATATGAATGTTTTGCGAGTGAAATAGCAATATGATACTTGAAACAAGAAGAGGGATAGCCAGTTAAAACCACAGAGAATGCTAACATGTCGTAATTTCATCATTTATCTATCTGAAAGCAGAAGGCTACTGAAAAAAATGAGAAAACAATGTGACAGCAGACGTTAAGACAGGAGGCGGAGCAGAGGTAGAGAAAAAGGGTAGAAAAGTTGAGCAAATATCTAATGGTCTGAAGAATGTTCTCCAATGGTGATGTGTGCTCCAGACGAGCGCTGGGGGTTAACGAGGGGCGCTGCTGGTGGAAAAGCGGCGGAAGAGAATCAAGTATTTGAAAATAAATTTTAATTAATCATTACTTTCACATATATTCGATTATTGTATTAAATGATGACTTATTTCTCTTCGACGTATGCAGTGGACGGTATGAGTTCTATCCGTCATCGCTTCTTACTGCTTGAGGGAGATACGTAGAAGGGGGGATGAGGCGAGACCCATTGGGCACGGTTCAGTTAAACCCCTAATTAAAGCAGTTCACCCACGAACTTCATCCCTGCAGCGGCCACAGCAAAATTATTTTTATCATAGGTAATATCACGATTGAATTTGTTGGCACATTTACAAGCCACTAGTTGTGTTAATAAAAATAACGACTCGTCTTCGAAAGAAATTATATTCCCAATAGTTTCATAACGTGCCAAACAAGTTTAATGATTAAATTCATGTTTTTACTACATCTTTTATGACTGATACACTACAGCTTACATTTGTGCAGTTGAGACAAACGGTAAGAAAAATCGAATATTTTTAGTTACATACTTCTGATTTGAGAGTACAAGAAGCATTATTAAATGTTTGTGTGGCGTTCATGCCTGGAATGGAATGGTCTTATCAACTAAATGTTTGCTCCTTTACCTGGAACTGGGCATCTTCTCGACTCGAACACTCCCAGATTGTAAGGATGACTTATTTCCTCATTTGAATGGAAGTATCACGGTCTCATTTGAATGGAAGTATTTGGAGAAGAAGGGGTGAAGTGGAAGACCATCATTGAATGATAAAGATTGTGAATTAGATTTTTGCGCCCTGATGACACAGAGAAAGAGAAAAAATATAGATTGGTGTAGAGAGTAGAAAATATTATATTTCCAACAAATACGCGGTTATTTGCATCTTCGTGCTAGATAAAATGTAAGTAAATTAGTAAAAAGCTCATGAAATTAAAAGTATCGAAAACAGACCAGGAATCGATTTTATATCATTCAGAAGATTTATTTTCGGCATGCAGTTGACAATGGAAGATTTTTTAGTGCTCCAGAGCTTGGTGGCCTTGCAGATGAACATTATTCATAGTGCAATAATTTACAATATGCAATGATGCAGTAATATATGCTAAAATGTATAAAAAAGGAACAAAATGAAATCACATTCAATGATAGTACTAATGTTCAGAAATTAATTGTTTAATAATTGATTATTAATACGCAATCGAGTAACACATGTTTTATCCGAAAGAAATAAAAAATAATATTTTTATATTTTACAACAATCTCAGAAAAAAGCTGGAAATTGTTTCCTAATACAGCGCAGCCAATGACATAAAACAACACTGATCCACAATACCAATCCATTTAAACCCTGTCATTCAGACCTGCAGATAACAGTCCGACGAAGAACACCTCGACTCAAAAACCAAACAGATTTTAACCAGATAACTTTTCGCTTTAAGAGGCAAACGAGCGAAAAGCACATTTCGCATTCAGGGTGAGCCGTAACAAAAACCGGAGGGAAAATTCCGCTGGTGGATGTGCGCGCGAGGGAGACAGTGGTAATGAGGCTGGCGGCGCGCTGTACTTGGCCGCGTGGCGAGGTGCAGAGTGGGGTTAGGGGGGGGGGGTCACTAGAGAAGGGGTAGGCGGAGAATGACGGGGCGGGAGAGCAAAGGAGGAGAGGAGGAATGGAGGAGCATGCGATGGGAAGGGGTGTAACGATGGGTAAGATTGAAGGGGAAGATGTTAAAGTGCAGAGTGAAGGGCTGGAGAGGTCAGGAACGAGAGGTGAGAGATGAAGGCGAGTGAACAGGTGACGAGATTGACGAAATGGAAACTGTGGGACGGGAGAGTGAGATATAGGAAACCGAGGGACGGTAAACTAACAGACGGGGAACCGCAATACGAGGAACTGAAAGAGAGAGGGGCAACTGAGAGACCTGGAACTGATGGGTGGCAATCATAGGGAATTAACGGACGGGGAACTGAGAAACGAGAAAATGATGGAAGTGACGTGTGACTGTCACGGATAACTGAGGGAAGGGGGACTAGGATGCAGGTAACTGAGTGGTGGAGGGACTGAAGGACGTGGAACAGAGGTGAGGAACCAAGAACTGAACTACCGAGATCTGAGAGACGAGGAAGTAAAGGACGAGAAACTGAGAGCTGGGGAGCTAATGGAGGAAAACTGAAGGACAGGGAACTGAGGAACAGAGAATTGAGAGACTGGGAACTGAGGGGTAGGAAGATGAAAGGTAGATGATAAGGAACGAGTAGGGAAGTGGTGGGATGAACAGGGGAGGTGAATGCCGAGGACGTGAGGGAGGGTAGAGTCGGAAAGGGTTTGGGTAGAGATGTTAGAGCCGAACTCGTTTTCTGCTCAGAGAGCTGATTCGAGGAACCAATAAGCCAAGCGATGAGGAGAGATTAGGAACTGTGTGTGGGGTACTGACTGTGCACGCAGCGAGTGAATGGATAAGAGAGGGAAAGGCTTAACACAGCAAGCTTAAGGCGGAGAAGGCGAAGGCTGTGCGCCAACGGGACGAGGCCAAGCGCGGCCATCGGATTTGGGCGGCGCGAGTAGCAGTGAAGGGAAGGCAGAGGGCGCCACGCAGAGCAGTGTGTCGTAGCTCTGGACGAACCGCACGCCCGCCCAGCACCCGCCCGCTCCTGCGCGGTCGGGTAACAGAAAACTGGGGTAAGAGCGCTCTTAACTAAGTAAGTGAGGTTTAGACTTTACGAGCGTCGGCGAGCGGTGGCGCCGGCCGCCGCGGGCCAGCCAGCGGCTGATTAACGTCCCCGCCGCTAATCTCCTCTCGCGCACGTCCTCCGCCCCCCTCCACCCCCTCCCCCACCCCTTTTGCAAATGCCCCAGCCACCGCACCGGTGGCGTCAAGGACGAAAAAGCGGGACAAAAGTCTGTTTTTTTTTTTTTTTTTTTTTTTTTTTTTTTTTTTTTTTTTTTATTTTTAATTTTTTTTTTTTTGCAGTTTGTGTGATTCAGACTCATGTGAAAAGAAAGAGTCCCTGCTTCATGTTACAGGCTACAGAGTGTTTTGGAATAAATGTTACTAATTTCTAGGGCATGTAGAAGGGTCGAAAACTATCACCTTTAGACACCTACTTTTTGTTTTTTGTTTTAAAGAGACGGAAGGTTATAAAATATTGTGATTTACCGAGTCACATTTCTCATCCATTGTTAATGCTACAAAATGGTATTTATTTCCGTAATATGTGCTCCTCATAATATATTTAATACAAAATATATGTTAAGTTCTTTCGTATTGGTGATAACTCTTCCCTGTACAAGTAACTTACATTTTTGTAAATTTATGTCTATCATTAAACTTCGCAAATCATAAAAACAGATGAAATATTCTTTAGTTTCTTAGTTAGAATCTTTAGGAAACTTTTTCCAGTTTCCATCTACTCAACTACCTTCCTCAACTTCATATTATCTTTAAATGTGGAACTTATTACGGTATATTAAGTTACTTCTAAAGAAGGATCTAATGCAGTGTGTAGCTTTAAGACTCTACTTGTACTAATTTTACTTTAAAAAGGACAGTTTGAATAGATAATTTTTTTTCACAATCTTGACAAGTCATTGAGAAACTAAAAGAAAAAAACCGAATAAATAAGATGATAAAGAACTGAATGTATCTCAAAAATATTACAGTATTCTCTGATGCCATAAAACAGTATGCAACAATCAGACTTGTTGCCAAATTTACAATGCTATATTTCTAGAGCTTCACATTATATTAAACTTGATAAAACATCGTATTGCATTGTTCCTAATATCACCTTAGAACACAAAATGCAGTATTCCTGTGAGTCAGTACTCTAACTAAATAAGTATAATAACTCATTTCGTAAGAGGTCTGCTTGCCTCATGACTACCTACGTTTTTTGTATTAGGAGAATGTATTACTAATGCAATCAATTTTAATATCATCATGTATTCAGGTAAATTACTGTTGTAAATTTTAAATTTATATACATGCTGAATGATTCAATGCTACTCACTCTTTCGTTAATAGTAGTACTTAGAGCGTTGTCACTCATCTATCCTTTGAAGTAATAAATATGAACACAAATCTTGAGTATCTGGAGTCGTATCTACCTTATGAGTTAGAACCTGCAATCTATTGCAATTACGTGTAATAACCATCATAACTCGTTCGGCTCCCTGTTAGAACGATGTCGTTTCTGCATGCAGTATGATTTCTCACTAGTAATTCACTCCAGATTATATGTGTCAATTTCATTGAATTTTCAGTTTCGTCGTGATAATAATTTCTTTTTTCTTTTCAAAGATAAAATTCCTTTCTTTAAAAAACATGGCAATAATAATAAGTAAATGTGTTCAGAAACCGTGCATGCTTCCAGCGGCGGATAATTTCATATTGACAACTTTTGTTTGTGTTATGCAAGTAAGTGTAATAAAAAGAAATTTAAAAAACAAAAGTTCACAGACTCGTGTATCATCAGAAAAAGGGAGAGAGTATGGATAGAAGTATTTTTAAAATTCAGTTTTTTTTCTATTAGTATGTTTAACTATCTTCAGTATAATGGTTCATGTGCTAAGGATTCACGTTAAGCCGGAAACGCAGTGTTCACAGGGTTTCGGTACAATATGAGTCTAAAAAATTCTAAATATGTTTCTTGTAATTTTTTTGAAAAATATTCTTGAAAGATCCAGCAAGATAAACAGACAAAAGGGACGCACAGACGAACGGATATTACTCTATTACTTTCATGCAAGAATAATTTTATTACTTCAAATGCAACGTCAAAATATCAACAAGTTGCCTTTCTTGTATTAACTTATTTAATTTTTTCTGATAAAAAGATTGATTTTTGATGCAAAAATCCTACCACTAAAGTAGGAAATTGTATTAACGCTCTACCGACCTCTTGAATTTGATCATTTTCAGAATTTTTATTGCTTTAGTAAAAAAAAAACATATCATGGTTTTACCGCTACATTTGAATTCTTTGTCGAAAACATGCAGTTATTACAGAAGGATAAATGTTAAAACGATTTACTAGTCAATTAATTGGGAGTATTTAATCGTTTCATTGAATTGCATTTTGTTTCAACTTATCGATTATAATTGCGGTGAATCAAAAAACAATGTTTTTTAATTCAATTGTGTATATACACAGACTGTGTTAATTTTTTACATACACACTTTTGGCAATATAAAATTACATTAAAATTATTGCAAACTCATCCCTTGAATAGAGAGAGGTCAATGAGTTGAATAGGCTGATTTGCAGTGTTGCCACCGTCAAATATACGAAAAAAAAATTATGAAACTTATTTCATTACATTTATGCAGCTAAAACGTTTATCATCAAATACTTTTCGAACTCACTTTTATTTTTCTTAGGTGAAACACTGCATTACACATGTTTTGCTATTCAAATCTAAAACGCTTCATTTTAATTAACCGATTAGATGCGTTTCAACGAATTAATTGAATTATTAAATTTGATTTCCGTAAATAGAAAAACTTAATTGATTTTTCTAATTCATCAATTACAATATTCATGTGTAAGATCAAATGTGCCAATGATCACTGTGAAAGAATATGTTTCCCATTTCACAACTGCCAACTACTGTTGTAATCCTCAGCTCCTTATCAGAAGTTACTGTTAAACATACAACTGTAACCAAGAGGTGAAATGTCACAGGACCTCTTAACTCCCAAAGACTACTCGAAATATTTTTTTCGTCAAGTCTTCTTCCTCGAAGGTATTCTTTCCTCTAGTACGTAGTTAGAGCTACTAGACGTATACGGAGAGATCGGGGTTCGATTTTTGGTGGGGATAGTTAATTCTTTCAGCAGTAAAATATAATTAATATTAATAATAATAGTGATAATAATAATAATAATAATAATAATAATAATAATAATAATAATAATAATAATAATAATTTTAAAGCCCCATCCGCAGAACGGTCATTCCAATATCCTACCTCCTCGAGCAGCACAATGCACAATGTACCCCTCCTGAGCATCCCCCTCCCTACCCCCTCCTTCCATCCGTCTGTCCGCACCCCTCCGAGAGCGCCAGACCTTCCGGCGGTCGGCGACTGTCGATAACAATTGGCTCCTTCAATCGCAAACACCGCGCGCGGAGATCGATCCAAAGCAGATTACGTGGCGCCGAGGAGCAGCCGCGTCGCGACGTCCCATCCCCTCCCCTCCCCTCCCCTCCCTTCCCCCTCTCTACTGGGCAGACGTCTGGGTCACGGGTAACTGGCAGGGGGCGCGAAACTCCTTCTGGACTGGAGAAAATATGAGGATATATGCAGATGCTGAAGACATATGAACGTACTTTTATTTAACTGAGATCTTTCTTTTTTCTTGTCAAAAAAACCATCCAAAAATATTAATTTACACACGATGTATAGAAATATTCATGAATAGAAATGTGGATATCATTCACCGAAGTTGTAATGAGAGTAAGTGCTAGCAGCATCGTTATTAATGTAGCATGGGCGTCAAAAGGGTTCTAATGATCGAGAGGAGCAGCGACAAAAAACCCCAAAGCATTTAGTCGTCGGAGATGATTAGAATGTTAACGCCCGTGGTACAAATATGATTTCATTTGTTACTCATTTTAATGATTCGGATGGACGTATTTACTATTTAACTAGTTGTTAACTTAACTCGCTTTGTGTATTCATAATTTCCTCCATAAGAGAACATACTGCACCTTTCAACTCTGTTTTCATATTTCCCTCGATACTCTCGATTCAGATAAGTTATGCAGTGTATATCGAACACCATATCTAAGGTAAGAACAAGAAATAACTTATCCGTAACAAAAATGTACTGGCGTCCAAGGGATGTACAAGTTTTTTGAAGTACTGAATAATACCGAAGTAAAATTCTTTTTACAGTACAGAATACACTATTGAACACTTCTTTTCCTTGAAGCACCCTCAAATATTTATTTTATTTGTATTCCTCCTTTGAATGAAGTATTTATTAGACAAAATTATTCTCGATCAAAATTATTGTGCGTTTCAAAGACATTGCTTCTATGACCAAAGTAAGATGTCCGCAACATCAATTATCATTTGCATATATCCATTCATGTTTGGTATTATCTTGATGTCATAAACCGCAAGGTAATTGCACGCCATTCCTCCTCCGCCTCAAAGAAAAAAAGACAACATCTCTCACGCATTAACGTACTAGTGTTTCCAGGAAATCACCAAATTATCACACGCATTGACGGCGAAAACACAAGACGCCCACCGTATCTGCACTATAAAGACCGGAGGTAATGGCGCGCCTTCTCCATAAAAGGGAGGGATCAAAGGCGCGATACCCTGCGTGGGTGTCTGCTTTGTTCCTAGAGGACGAGTAAACACGCGCAGATAAGTGACACAAAGCATTCCGCGATGGGTCTGAACGTTTCTTTCTGAAAGCGCTCTCGCGTCTAGTGGAGGTGGATGGAAGAAGTGGCTGGGTGGGTGATGACGTGCTACCACAACGACGGTGGACTTTTCACAGGTTGTCGGGCGCTCTTTAAGTCAGAAGGAAAGGCGCCAAGCCATCACGTATTAATTTCGCCGCCACAGGCGTGCGCAGCATACAATATGAAGGGAACAACTGTATGTTTGGACCTCTCTTTCTTTTCCATTAAACATTATTTCAACGTGTCATTTTTATATTGAAATAAGTAAAACTACTACATAGAGAATGGAATTATAACATTAATGAATCAATTAATTTAATGTTGATCAAATCAAAATATTGCTTTATTTTTTGCAAAATATTGCAAAATAATGCTTTAGAGAGCCTCTTCTTGAAATATCGTATAACAGTTCCCCAAATTAAAGCTACTGGTCTCCTTTCTAGATCGGGATACGGATCCTTATGCGCACTATTATGCCCATCGTCTCCACATTCCTAACAGTGAGTACAACTGAAAAACAACGAAATGGTACGACAACCACTATCGGTACAATTGGGCATTTTACAAGAAAACAAACAACCTTCCGCATCTTTTTATATTATTTCTTACTGCTCAATTGCAAATATTTTCAAGGAATTGAGTTATATTGCATTTAATAATATATTTATTATATTGTATTATATATTTATAAATGTTGCCAGCGATTTTATAGAGGTAAAGGGCGTAACTTGTATTTTTAATTATTTTTATTAAAATAACAAATAATACTTTGGTATATGAAGGTGGAAGTTTTTTATTAATGTTTGTATTAATGTTTAATGGCTACGTTTATTGTGATAAGATATAATGTATATAATAGTATTTAAAGTGTGATTGTGAGAGTTTATGGAGAATGAAGTATATTTTATTGAACTCAAAATTTATCAGTGATATAAATTATGGTTTAATTATAAATTACATTATTTTAAAGTAGAAGAAAAAAGGAAAATATTTTTAAAAATTGTAGTTTGTTGCTTTATATATGTATATATTTAATTATGTCAATTTAGATTTATCAGTACATATTTTAGAGCGCAAGTTTATCCCTTAAGTTTACTAAACGATGCAACAATATGTATGAACCACATTCTAAAAAAGGAAATTAAATGTAAGGAAATGAAAATAGTTTGTCTCACTGTGATCCGAGCAATCTTATGTAGGGTACATCAGGATTAAAAGGTGAACATAAGCGAAATCTATCGCATATAAGAAAGCTGATCACTCGCGTTCATTAATTTGTCACGAATGCAGTGTGTTCGCAGTTGTTTATGGGCAGAGCTTCTTCATGGGTAACAATGTCTGTGATTAGGATATCGGTGGAATCAAATATTTATTCTTCGTGACAATACATGTTCAGTCTTATAAGTTAGACTCTCCAGACAGAATCTTGTCATAAAAGAAAACAAATCTCGAAATTTCCCAAATTTCCTAGATCGGTTTCCTACACAAGCTCAAATGCACCCAGCTCCTGAAGCTCATACACACCTCATGCCCGAGTCTTAGTCCTCAGTCGCATCTGGCTGTCTTACACTAACACATATGCAGAGGCAGCATGACTGTGTGCTGTGAGGCCTCTTTAAGGCAAAGCAACCCGCAAGGAAAGCTAACAGTGAAATATAATCGACCCAGTCGTTTCTAGACCGTTTAGCATGGTGTGTGTGGGTTATCAATCCACGCCGGTAAAACTAGCCTCTGCTGTGAAGTACACTAATGTTAAAGTTATTCAGTTTTTTTCCTTTATCTTCACTACCTTTCCTTTCGTCTTTTCAATTCTTCTTCTCCTTATATTATTTTACTTTTTTCTCTCTCCTTTATTAATCTCCTTTATCATTCCCTTCTTCCTATATTTTCTTATCTCCTTCTCCCTCCTCTTATTCCACCTTTCATCTTCCTTCATTATCATTTTCTTTCTACATCTTTTTATATTCTTGGGAGAAGTAAAGAAGTGAATAAAAGGTTAGCTTTATGATAGTACCTGGATGGCCCTTATATTCCTTCCCTCCCTCCCCATTTGCCACTAGTCACAACTCCCGCTGTCGCCCGGCACCGCATCCTTCGCTCTCACAAAAAGCTTCGTGTTTATGAAACTGCTCTGACCACTAGCAGACGACGAACTGGCAGCCCGAGCGCGTTCCAGCTACACCACTGTCGTATTTTCGTGTCGAATTATTTTGCATTTTCTCTCCACCGACGCTCCCTTCAGGTTACAGCAAACTCATTACTTTTCGGCTCAATGTCGGGTGGCCAACACCCAAGTTCTGGTCTCTATGGGAACCATCACGCTTGCTCGTATCCGATGTGTTCGTTTACGTCTCTCCCTCCCTCCCCCTCTCCCTCAACACACACACACACACACACACACACACACACACACTGTGTTCTCGCTCTTCTTTCCGTTCCCGCCATTATTGTTGTGAATGCCTTTTTCTGTTTTAGCCCTCTGCGTTTTATGGAGGCTTTTGTGACTCGTTTCGGCTTCATCCGGCATTCCTTTGTGAACTCTTTTCATGTATTTGTCTTACAGTGCGTGTGAACTTCAATATATTCTTTGAGCCTGCTTCTGTCATTCTCTCGCATGGGTTGCTGAACGACAGAATAGATCTACTAACAGAGTTCTGTGTTTCTCTCCCTTTGTTCTTTCTATGGTACTTTAAACAGTATATATTCCGAATTTTCTCCAGACTCTCAATTTCTTTTTTATTATAATTATTTTGTTGCCAGTTGTGCTCTGTACGTCATCGCACTTCATGCTTTGACCCGCAAGTGTTCTTTTTCGTGGTCCTCGGAGTTTCCTTTATTCTTCTACCTCTAAAATTATTAAACATATTTCTTTTACACCCTTTTTAATTCCAGAGAAAATGCTTTTAAAATTTTCCGTTTTCATACACGTTCACATTTTTCTCGAGTTGCTTAACTCTAAGCGTTTTAGCAGTAAACTGTGTCCTCATTATTCTTTTGCCCACACTTTTTTCCTTTCACATTCTATTACACTCAACACCAGCCTTCCATTCAATCCCGCCCTTCCATTACTTTCCCCATCCCTCGCCATCGTAGTCACACTTCTCATTTAAGTTCCCTGCCCTCTTCCCTGACCACGTTCATTCTTTCTGACCCTCCGCCCCAGCGACCGACGTGCTTGCCCCTGCCCTCGCGCCCAATACGAGAGGGCGTGTTCCGCTACAGGTAGGTAGGTTATTGCGCCAATTCACGTCAGCGCGTGGCCGCAGGCAAGCAGCCTCTTGTGCGCACGGCACCGCCCTGACGCGCTCTGCCCTGCCCTTCTTTGCCAGCCCCCGCGCCCACTACACGCCACCCGCTCCGCCCCGCACCTCCCCACCCCGCACCTCCCCACCCCGCCCCGCTTCGCTCCTCCACGCCTCGCGAATCTCCCGCTTAGGCTCGCGCTTCCCCGCTCCACCGCGCTTAGCACCGCCACATTGCAGACTTCCCTCTACCACCCGCTTCGCACCTCCCCGACCCGCTACGCACTTCTCTCCCCGTCCCCGCCTCACTTCGCACCGTTTGCCCAGGTCCTCTTGCACCTCGCCTCACTTCGCATCTTGCCCCGCCCCGCTTCGTAACTCCCCATTCTCTCCGTTCGCTATTCTTCGCTCCTCCCGCTCCGCCGGCTTAGTTTCGCCACCTTACGCACCTCCCCGCTTCACCCAATGAGACACGCTCCCCGTTCCGGTCTGCTGCAACCCTCCCCGTTACGCACCTTCCCGCTTCCACCTCCCCGCTCCGCCCCTCACCTTCGTACCTTGTTCCGCCCGCCCTACCCTGTCTCACAGTTCGCCCTGTCTCGGATCGCCCCCGCTCCGCCCTGCCCCACCAACCCCGCTATTCCTGTCCGCCACGCCCCACACGGCACCCGTAAACCCTGTCAAGTTATCCTTCTTTTATGAAGCTTTACAGTGGCTCGGGCGGGCGTCCACGTGGGGGGAGTGGGCGTGTGGCGTGCTTGGATATCGCGCGGCGGCATTTGTCTCCGGGCCGCCCCGCCCCCCCCGCCCGCCGCCGCCCGCGCCGGGCACACAGCGCGAGAGAATTATCACGTGTCGGCTGTCCCGTCCGGGCTTAAGGGCGGCACTGCAGCGTATGAAAACGTCGGCCGCTGCTCGCCGCCCCGAGAGACGGAAGGCCGCGCGAGAGGTTGAGGGCGGGGAGGTGAAAGTTGAGGGGCGGGGCCGGAGCGTTGGTGCTGACGCGAAGGGCCCAAATACGAGGGGAGGAGTTGTGCGCGGAGATTAGACAAAGCGAGCGGGCGGACGGGTGGGGGGTGGTGATGCAACTGTAGAGTATGGGGGCGATGGAGAAGCCATGAAGTGAACGGATGAAGGGGGACGGAAATACGAAAAAGAGAATGAGTGTCGGAAAAGATGAAGTGACACGAACAAACAGGATGCGAAGAATGGTGAAGATATTCTGATGTTAGAGGACTGGGGCGGGGACCGGTTAGGGGCTTTTCCGAGAACTCAAAACAATTATATAATTGGATTATCGTGTCTGACGATTACACATGAGCGGAAGCGAGCCTTCACGCTAACATTCTTATCAAAACGTAATAACTCACAGTCGTATTCCTTGACTCTCTCCTGCAATAAGAATTAGTGCAAGTAGAAATATAGAAATAAAATGTTTTTGAAATGAGACGTTATAAATATTTTATCTTGTTTGGATCACGCTTATTAAGTGTTTCCTTGTAAATTCTGCCCACACTGTTTTGTACACTTAAAGACTTTCAGCTAATTTAGCAGTCATTTTAGCGAATTTTTCATATGTTTTTCTCAATCACTTTGAATCGAAGCTAATTAATAATTTATGCTACTAAAAACTATAAAATAATGTATTGATTTAGATAATGCAATCCAGAAATAGAACATCATCCACAAGTTCAAATATCAAAGTTCGTTATGAGATAAGCAGGTGCAAATCTTTTTTTCAATTCAATATTTCGTAAGAAAATAATTCATTAAGAAAATAAATTATTAAAGAAATAACATATTGCTAAACACATCAATTTACATAACACGTCTTCATTTCTGCTCTTTTAGAAATAAAATTTAAGCTTTATAAGATCATTCGTTTTTAATTTATCAGAACACTCCTTTTTAAATAAAGTCTTGTCACTTTAAAAACAATCAAGTATTTTCAACAGAATGTACCTGCGCGGTGTAGCAAAAAGCCGATTTTTTCTTCTCCAGATTCAGCCAAATCATATTGCAATTTGCCCAATTCGTTATATTAATAGCTAACAAGAGTAATTTGAAATAACATGCCTCGCCCTGTCCACAGGGGTGAGTGATTTACGCTCCGTCGTAGCACGGCGTGTCAGCGGGAATTCACGCTCGCACCTCGCGCTTCGCCGCCCCCACCCCCAGCTCGCCGCGTGTGGGCACGCGTGCGAAACGTGCGCGCCGGTAAGCACGCGATTCGCAAAGGGGGTGGGAGTGGGGGGAAGGGCAGTCGCAAAAATGTCACGCGTTGGCGTTTTTAAAGGTGCGATCTGAGCTGTGAGAGAAACAGCGAGCGCTGGCCCCTGGCGGCAGAAGCGGCGTTGCAATGCGTTTGTTCAGGTTGGGGTGGAAGAAGCGGCGTTGCGGTGCGTTGGTGTAGACCAGGGTTTCCCGACCTTTTTCCACTGGGAGAGGTGGTTCGGGGCATCAACTGATGTCACTGCCGTACCTCTGACCGGGAGGTCCTAGGATTCCTCTCCCGACATTGACAGGATTTTTGAAACTGGCGTGTCATCTTGGTCAAATTCAGCCCGTGTCTGGAGAATTCTAGCGGCCGGCTTCTGTTCCGTAGTTTTTCGTGCTTTATTTTTTTGAAAACACCACGCGAATGCCGGAGATGTACCATTACAAACGATCCATGGACCACGCGTGATTTTTCCATCTCTTTCCTTGACCTATACTATGCCCTTCACTACTACACATGCCCGGACACCGGTCGGGAACTTTTAGCATGTCACGGCTGGAGCGGTGCCGTGATGGTGAGAGATACTGTGTTTGGGAAAAACTCGTTAGCTGAGTGTAAGAGTTCCTCTCCCATTAAACCAATCCTCACTAATTTCTCGTGTGGCAGTTCTGAGAAATCATATCACCTAGCTGTGTATGTATTTTCTTGAAAGACCTCTTTAGTGTGCATTGTATTACACTTTATAAAGCGGTCAGGTGGATCAGCAGATTCAATGGCTTGAGTCTCGCCAGAAATAAAGACAATTATTTATTTGAATTTATTAATATATTTGAATTTATTTATTTATGCATTTATTACTTCTTTATTTAGTTATTTAATTTCCGAGTGTTTAATACAGCGAGGAGGTATAGAGGTGTCGCTAATAGGCTCCGCCTAATCGATGAGGGTACCATGGAAGGTGAGGCCGGCTGCGTTAGGCGTAAACAAGTCACAAAAAAGCTTCAAATAATGATTCGTCTCACAAAACTGCTATCTTGTAGTGCTAAACTGATTCAGTACCGTTTCGTCCTGTTCGTTTTGCCATCAAGAGTGCAAAATGGTAAGAGCAAAAATGGGAAGAGTACATCGTATAGTCTAGTGGTGCACTTTGCGACTACACTTTATATGACATTTGTTGAACTGTGTATGTGTATGTATGTGTGGTTTAGGTATCTGAGTATCAAGGAAAAAAGAAGGAAGGAAACTTTCTTCAGAGCGCAGCGCAGCCACTCAATTTCTCATGGTGTTGGCGCCCGGGTGGCTATTCATTTCTTGTGTAAAACATATCGCGATATGGCATTCCGGCCCTCACGACACGCTGCAGCCGGTGAGTGACCCAGTGGTCACTTGCCGACGCCAGCATTCAGAGGCTATAAAATGGCGAGGGATTCACACCTCGCCCCTCTGTTCACGTATTGCAAGATGCCGGAGCTCTCAGGACGATGGGTCCACTACGCTGGTCAGTATAATAAACATCTTTAAAGACACTCTTTTCTTTCTCCCAGCACGAGTTGCTAGCGATCTCCCTCTCCTCCTCAACTCGCGACCATCAGGTCGACACTTGGTTGCTTCCAACCATGCACTTGGGGTTGGAAAAAGGGGCGGAGGGTGGGCATGGAGTCACGGGGGGCGTGGCAGCCGACACAGAGGTGTCTCAATCCATATTCTGACTCCACCCACGCAAACACAACGGTACTCGTTGTGGGCGTGGCCGGCTGAAGAAAGGTGGGAGAGTTTAGTGCAGAAGTCTTTACTAAGCACACGCTCACAATAGGGGGCTCAAGCTGGCGGTCGATTCCGTGAGACACAGGAGAACTACCAATGCCTAGGCGATATCCAGCCATTGGCCTCTAAGCAGATCGACTTTGGTTGCTTCGATTAATTTTACTGCAGTGCCTCTGACCGAGAAACCTAGGATGCGAGTCCCAACGGTGGCAGGATTTTTGACATTAGACGGATAGCTGGGTCGAATCCAGCAGCTGTCTGGAGGAGAATTGGATGGTTGCTCTGATCGGTAGTTTTCCAGGGTTTCTCAGATCAAAACACGAGGCCGAGCAGTAACCTAAAAAACAGGCTACAAACCACGCGAGCGATCTTTACTTCCTCTTCCTTGTCTTATCATCACTCCTTACTTACAATCACTTACACATTCATGCACTACACTACCACACGTGTCGGGAGAACAGTCGAGAGCTGAGAGCATGTTCACACTGATTGTACTAGGTTAGGAAAAGTAGCGCTAGCCGATATGTAGGTAGGCACCGGATTTCGCCATTCAGCAGGGAAGTTTACCACCACCTCTGGCGGTTAAAACATGCACCACACTTACGAAACTATTGACTTTAGCAGTTGACGTGCACAGCAATACCAATCATTTAATCAAGGTGGAAGATGAACATCACAACTAAGTGGAAAAGTAGGTGGCGAAACGATTATTATAGTGTGTGCGAGTGATTCCCACGAGATTTGGCACATGAGTAGCTCGGGTACACTATACCCTGAAAAAAACCATAAGTCCCAGCAACGTTAGCATAGTTGAAATAAATGTGTTTCATAAAGAGATTTATCAGAGGGAACTGATTCTTAATTAAGTGAATTATGGGTACAGTGATGCAATAAACGTCTACGAGGTTATGTCAAAGGTAGAATAACTGTTTGAGGCATTTTTACAGACTAACTGTACGCAACATACTGGAATTTGTTGGCTGCGAACAAATATTTTTTCTCGGTGAACGCTCCTGTAATCATGAGGTATTTTAAAAGAACAAAGAAAAGAATGTATGCGTTAACTCTTGACCAGAAGAGATCGCAAATGCAAATCGGTCGCGTTATGAAGTGTAAAGGGGTAGTGAAAGTTTGAAGGGTTCACAAACATTCAGAAAATATGACCGTGCTATCCACATGCATCTTTTAGTCTCACATATTTGCTGTGACCGTTATCTGTGAGCAATTCTGTTCCTGACCTCTCAGTTACTAGACTTCATCTGGGTAAAAGTGCGTCTTCATCTTATCTGTAAAGGTTTAAAAACTAGCACAAATAGGAGGTTTAACATAACCTGTAGAGGTTTGACAGACAAATACCACATTATTAGGAGACCATTAAAAAATAGTATACTTTCAGATATAGGATGAAGCTCGCTAAGCAAAAGATTCACTAATTCAATATAGCCAGTTTGACTGACTTACTTCGTGCATTTGCAAGAAAAAGTTCAGGCACCAACATTCGGCCTCTGCTATTAATAAAAAAACATAAGTTCAGAAAACAGAATTCCCAACGCATTTCATACAAAAATCAGATTCAGCATATTCAGAAGAACTTCCGTGTCGCAACTACCATTTCTGAAGTATTTCTTCTTAACGAAATACGCGCATTCCACACGTCTTCCATTTACCCATGAACTTCAACGTTTTGTTAACGAAATGCTCGCACCCTGCCACGGTTTCGCCCCCACCGCCGCCCAAACATTCGCCCCACCCCTCCGAGCAGTTGCGGGCGGAAGTTACGCGCTCGTTTATGAACTGGCCGCAGACTGCGCGCTCGCCTCGTCGGGGAAAAAAATAATTTGACGCGCGCAAAAATTCAATTAACGGAAAGCGCCGCGCACCCAGCGTTGGTGCAAGCTTCGTGCGCATCAGGCTGGGAACAACGAGTCCGCAGCAAAGACATACGCAGCAACTCGACGAAAATATACACACGATAATAAAGATAATACATAAAAATATTGTAACAACCAGGCGTAGGGAAACGCGCGGTTAGCGGCCCGGTTCTAGCTCAGTCGGTCCTACCCCTTTACTCAATGATTCAGTGAGGAGGCATTGTAAGCTAAAGCATGCATGGCATTCAAAAAAACAATTGGTTACTGGTAAAAGACAACGTTTATTCCTGGACAGGGCTGACCAGGGAAGTTAGCATCATGAAAGAAAATGGTGAATAAAATAAAATAATTTAGAAATAAGAAGAACTTAACAACTAAAGAAGAGTGGTACAAAAATTATCTATAGCTACAATTACAAAACTTTGTCTCCCTGAGGATCTTCTGTGGCCTTCAGCGCGGGCACCTTAACAATAGTCTCTAAGGCCTTATTGACCCTTGATTACGTTGCCTGAAACCCTCCGTGACAAATTGCTCAGTAGGCCCTTGCGAGCACGAGGCAGCTGGTTGGGCGGCGGCCGGATTCCTTTCCAGTGCAATGTGGCCGGGGCACGCCTTCCAGCAGGGCGTCGGGCGCGGCGGCGGCGGATTGCGGCGGTCCGTGACGTCAGCGAAGGGCCCGTCTGGAGGCTGCTTCGGCGGAGTTCGTAAATTCGCGGTGTATTGACCCCCGATACAAGTGCGGGAGCACCCAGGAGATTGTCTCTCGAAGCGTCTGCGCGTGTCTCTCGAACACATTGAGCGAATGCGAATTTTGTAGCTAAAAGCAGTGGCAAAAGATTCGCCTATCCCCCCGTAAGTGCCTTTGCACTTCCTCTCTATAAAACTTCAAGTGTGATGCCAGTCTGAGTGCACCACCTCTCTCTCCCGCGACCGGCTCCCACCCCAGAAAAGTCTCTCTCTCCTAATGTAACTTAACAAAGTGTCTTCGAGGCGCACTCGCCTCTCCCCGCGACCGGCTCCCACTCCAGAAAAGTCTTTCTCTCCCAAGTGTCACTGTGTTAGTTTCTCCTACACGCACGAGGTTAACTATTCTCCCCACCCTTTCTCGTCATGTGTTCATGCTTCCCTAAAAAGATCGCTTCGCTATTGCTAAAGGTGATGGCGTTGTACACTTAAATTGGCCAATAGGGCTCCGGCAAGTATAGAATTTTTCCGTTCTCTGTTTTCGAAAAGTGGTCATGTCTCTGAGGGTTGCTTCCAGCTACTGAATTATTGCTTCGGGATTCCCCGATTTACGATGACAGGCGTTTCGGAAGTATTCCCAGTTTGTGGCTCCCGCTGGGCTTTTAGTTTTACCCTTTGTTCGGTTGTTTGGGTGGGGTGCCATAAACCTTCGAAATGG
The DNA here is from genome assembly GCA_017312745.1 of Gryllus bimaculatus. Classification (NCBI taxonomy): domain Eukaryota; kingdom Metazoa; phylum Arthropoda; class Insecta; order Orthoptera; family Gryllidae; genus Gryllus; species Gryllus bimaculatus. The sequence goes on along the minus strand of BOPP01000236.1, from coordinate 400,005 downwards.
TCGGGGACCGTGGCGTTGCAAGAAAGGGGCTGCGCGCGTGACGCCGTATGTTTTTTCTTCAGCACAAAATTCCTTAGGTCTACTTTACTCAATAGAATTTATCTGAATAATTCTGTACCGCTACAATATATTGAGTATATAATAAGGATAAATAAGTAGGTCGGTTAGAAAGTAATGCCTCCTGTTTTATTCTACATATTTAAAATTAGTTAAGGGAAAATTGGATTATGGCGTTATACCTGTAACTTTCATCTACAATTCACGGCAGTAGCAACTTTCTGGGTGAACATGTGGCAGCGCAGATGTCGTTTGCAACATGTCCGACATCAATGTTCGTAAGAGATTGCGTTTTGTGACCAATTTCTTGAATGCAGAAGGCGATTTGATCATTCGCATTCAAATAGTGTGAAAAACTTGTGCGGTTATACAACCGTGGATGTCAGCACTGTTAGACAATAGGTTCGTCTTTGTAACAAAACTGAAGGGCAAACACCGTTGGCTGTGGAAGGTTTATCAGTCACATTTGACCTTCTGCATTCATAAATTCAAACACTCAACACTGTCTCTTACAAACGTGGATTTACGGCCGTTTTTCAAAAAGCTACTGTGCTTTCTCATGACGCAGAAAGTTACTTTAGTGGACTGAAGGAGAAGGTTTGAGGAACAGTGCCAAATTTAAAATTTTCGCGTTACTAATTTTATTTGAGTATAAAAAATAAGAGTCGTTATATAGGAGTCAATACATAACCTGACGGCATCACGCAGTTCACTTTTTCTAAGCCTTTCACTTCTTCCTCCAAACGACAGAGCCCGATTGCACCCCGTTAGGTTTTTAGTGTTACTGCACGGAAGTGCTCGCTCCAGTATTATTGCTTTCAAGATCACCCTTTTACTTCCATATTTGAGAAAAAGCCTCTTAGAAGCAGAGCAAAATGCGAGGAACGTCGCAGAATGGCGGCCGAAACGTTGGCAGCAGTGTCTAAGACGCGGCCCGAACTCCCGAACAGCCAAGTACAAACTGACTGCGGATACGAAAGCTTACGCTCTCAATAGTCTGTAGTACATGTTGGTTACCATTATAATAATATAGTTCATTAAATCTGCTTGCGGTCATGTGACCGCCACCGGCCCTTCTAAGAAAAGCGCTACTCTTTGTCCTTTTAGTGCTAGACGGCGACTGAACTCGATCTAGAGTTAGTTTCGAAAAACCGCCAAAGTCGAAACTCGAACACTAGGTGTTCTGGGTCAGACGCACTGACGAGACAGAGGCAATGCTGTCTCTAAATTCAGTCGACCGATCTTTGAGCGATGGGAAGTACAGCGAGCAGACAGGATCACGAACGCAGTGGGTTCCAAATGGAATAACTCGAACGCATTCGCCAGGAAGAAACGCGGGAGAAAAACCTTTCTTCCCAATGGTTCCTTTATTGACAATTACCGTACACTGATGAAATACCGGGAACTTGTGGCTTCGCAAGTCTGATATAGCGACGCAGAAGTGTGTGGAGGCACTCCGAACAGGGAACGGTTCAATTATTTGGTGCACGAGTGTAGGAATCGTTGCTTTCGGGACGGTTGAGACCTTTTCTAAAAATCACTGGAGTATGCTTTTCCCTTTAGAAGGTTCATTTTGATTTTAACACGGGAGTGAGTGCGTGGGGTGCCAGCACTGCTTCGGAACCTCCTGCACTCTGGAATACGTTATCGTATCGCATGTTTACGTGTCGTACGTTACATCTTATATTTATTAGTATTATCGTTATCGTATGTTTATAATATTTGAAGCTTCTCAACTCCTTTCGAGAAAAACTTTATTCGCGTAACTGGCCACTAATTTTCCAAATGCTTCTGGTCCTTTCCGAGAAATTTCGGCACAAATTAATGTGACGAAGTATGGAGTCATTGAGTCATTACAGTATTGGCGTTTATAGCTCAAATGTGATATTCGAATAATTTATTTATTCAAAATATCGAAAACGAAGTTTCGATTATCGGCTGAATGGTTTAGGCTCTGGCGTTTGCGACAGAGGGGCATATACACGGAAGGACAGAAAGGCAGATGTTTTGCCGTCAAACGATTTTTCGGTATCAAGAACCCACGAAACATGAATACTAAATGCAACTCGTGTTAGAGACGTTTGCTATTTATAGGAATGGGATTTAACGAGTTTTTCGCTACCAGAACTCAGCAAGAAGAGTTTTTGTAGCCGATCCGGTGGCCGAGATTGCTAAGGCAGTAGTGCCGTAGCGAACTCGCACCAAAGGATTGCGGGTTCCAGTCCCGCCTCGGGCATGGTTGTATTGTGTTCGTCCTTTCACCCCATATCATCATATCGTGTCATCCTCACACGGTTACCGTACCGTTTCAATCAATACTGGTCGCTAATGACCTACAAGTTTATGCAACCTAAAATAAAAAAGAAACAACCAAAAAGAGCGGCTTTCCGGCACGTGATTACATAACTTTCTCTTCTTTCAAAGTAAAAGCGAGACAGTAAAAGGAGACGATTCCCTGTCGTGTTAATAATGAGGGACAGAAATCTCAATTAGATTGCGTCGGCCCTTGGCGCGTGGCGTGCTCTCGGGCGGGGCACGGAAGGCGACCGTCCATCTGCGCGGCGTATCTCGCCGGAACGGGGCGTGCGGTGGCGACGCGGTGGCGACGCGACGGCCACCTACCTGCCCCGTCCACGGCCAGACATGATGACGCGGCGCCCTGTCGCCGCCGCAGCCGCTACCGCAGTCTCGTCCGAGTAGTTACCCCCGCCAAGAGCACCCGCTGCCTTCCACGATGGAAAGAGATGGGTGCGCTTTCGCAGCAGACTTCATCCTAACTGTTTCAGGCACCAATTTGGATCATAATATTAGCGGGAATTTTTAATTTCAAAATTACAAGTCTTTGAACCAGATATATGAAGCATTTCTTCATATATATATATATATATATATATATATATATATATATATATATATAGATAGATAGATAGATAGATAGATAGATAGATATAAAATCTCAATTACACCTTCATCGTGTTATTTCTGATTGGTCACCGTTGACAATTGCCACATAATGCCAATTTCAAAAATGTTTCCAACACTTCTCGCTCTCAATCCAATATGGCGATCAACGTCTAGTTTGGCATTTCAACGAACGCCAATATCGCCAATATCTTCGATTGGTCGATTATTGATCCATGTTTCCGGGTACCTCAACAAATAGTTCAATTGAAGTAGCGAATGAATTATGCAAGAGGTGGCAGGGCTTCTCTTCCGCTCGTTAGTGAGAACCGGAGCTGACCTACACGTCGGCTGGCAGGAGACTCTTCCTCCCAAGTATCCCCCTCCAGCCCGGGCACCGCTCCAACCGGGACATCCTCCGATTTCCAGAACGGTCTCCCGAGCACCCAGATGGTCCTGTAGTAGCGTAGAGCACGAAAGTGTACTCTGTGTAAGGAGAAATAATGGGACAAGGCAGAAGAAGGAAAATTCACACGCGGTCCATCACCCGGATTAGGATCCTGGAACGATTTTAGCCTGATATTGATCGGAGAAACTACGAAGAAACTATAGATTATAGCAACCTAGACGTCATCTCGGCACGGCGCAGCTGAATTCCATCTACGTAGTACATAGCTTGTGCTGACGTTTTCGGCTTCGCCACCATTACGTTCCAACATTGTGCACCGCCACTCCACTCCCCACCTGCACCCTCTCAGTAGTCTTTGCACACACATCTTCCGCCCTGTCTCCAGATTCCTCCCCGCCACTTCCCTCCCCCGTCTGTTCCGTCACCATCAACACCACGCTATCGTCACCGTCTCCTTTGTCTTCTCTCCCGTGGCTGGCCGTCAAAGTCGCTTCCGTTGCAACTGTCATCGATGGCGCTACTCATAGCACCTCACTCACAACTTCCCCCAAGTCCATACTGAGACCTGCTTCCGTCGAAGACCCCGTTCCTGGCACACTACGCCCACCTCCAACCTTGTCTCTTTCGTCAAAAACAACGCACCCACGCCTGACAGGCCGAGCTCAGCTCAAAGCCACTGCCTCTGCAGCAATCCTTACAGGGGCCGAGTTCCCTGGCCGATTTTTAGCACTAGCGCTGGTGCAAAATTATAGCAGCCGGTTTCTCTCATTAGTAATTTTCCGTGTCTTGTTTACCTCTACAAGGCGTAAGTGGAGCTAATGGGCCACGCGTGATATTGTCATTCTTTTCCTCGTCACATATTACATACACTTTCATTTACACGTACTCATAGGCAGATCCAGGGGTGCTTGGGGGCCATGCCCCCCCCAAAAAAGGCCTAGAGTTTTCGTTTACTTACCTTTATTTGGCAAAAATAATTTAAAAATTAATTTATTCTCTAATTATGAAAATATTTAAACAATAATGTTGTATATTATTATATCTACAGTACATAAAAAATTTCAATATAATAACAAATATGTTTAGTTTGTAACACAAATCTACGATGAAGGGCCTCTGCACGCACTATGCCACCACGTACGTCGGGAGACCAGTGTAAGGAAGGAGTTTATAGCTAGTCCCGGCTGGGATAGTGTCACTCTGAGAAGATGCAACAAGGCGCCAAATCTCACCAACCAGTGGGGAAGAAATCAGACCATCTCCCTCGATAAAATATTCACTATTCTAACAGCACTAATGACCATGGCAATAGACGCGCGCTTTAACATCAATCATCTCCCCTTGTCCTCATTCCTCCTCCACCGGCTCCGACATCACGTATCCTTCATTGCCTGTTTCGCACCCACCCTTGTGCCTCCACCTCCTCTTGCGGCTTCCATCAACTCCGCCACCATGCCCCCCCCCCCACCCCCATCTCCGCCTCTGCCACCTCCTCCGAATCCTTCGCCATCTCTTTGGTCGTCACCGCGCGCGACGTCCGCGTTCAGTCTGGCGTGAAACGTTGATACATGGCCTGTCCGACACGCGATTCTTCGGCTGCCTTGTTAACTTCTTTGCAATACTACATTAAGCTTTTGAGATTTCCATATTTCTGTTATTTTCTATTTTAGAGCATCAATTTTTTATATTGTTCTGTTTTCTGTATTCGCCAATATTTTTATATTATTCTGTTTTCATTTTCTACTTCACAAAAGACGAAGTAGAAAATCTCTAACTTGGCAAAACGGACTCGTAACGCGATGCATTACGCATTTACTATGTCGCAACAACGTGAAACGCATGAATTCTCATACAATAATTAAAGAAATAATCACACATATGTGTGATATTGTATAGAGGTTGAAAACATACAATTGTCTAACAATGTGTACTCATCCATTCACAAAGACCTCTTTAGGAAAGGGTGCGATATGTTTTAAACATGTTGAAAACAAAAGGGAAATCACATTCTAATTTGTTCTCCTCTTTTTCTTCTTCTTTCTCCGTGAAATCAATTGGAAATATTCATTTTTGAAATTAAAACCGTGAACTAAAGAAAACCCCCTCGCTTGTTGACATAAAATGTTAAGCAATATCCATCACCTTTTGATGCGTGAAAGCCGTTTTCAATTGCGTCGTTGTAATTTGCAGCGTGTAATGATTATGAAATGCGATGATCCTTTGTGTATCCGATCACCCTTCCATGCTGCGTAATCACGCTAGGAAAATTGTGATAATTCCGATGTTTAATGATATCATTTTCATTACAACTGATTATTTCAGTTGTATCCGAGCGATTTGGTTATTAGAGAAACGTTAGGTATTGGCCAGAAGCCCATGTACAGTTTTTGAAACAATGCTGTAAACGTGTAAACGTCAACAAACGAGAGACAATACCATTCAAGAGTTTTGGAAAAGAGTCCAGTACTCTTTTTTTCTTTATACTCGCATTTTAGAAAACAATAGAATGAAAACACGTGTGTATGCTTATAATTATTTATATACATCAAGAGCCCCAACTTTTTGAAATATTTCCATTAAAATCAAAAAATAGATATGTAGAAGAATAAAGGGAATTTTGTAAGTGACGAGTTGGGTCAGAAGCGGTTTAGAAGACTTCTCCTATTCTTTTTTTAAAAGAGTGGAAATTACGCCAAAGAACTCTTAAATCGAGTGTTCAATTACAAATAATGTAAATACTTCTAAATAAAAAATCAGTTGATAAGCGCATATTTTGAATTTTTTTAATGGCTAACTCAAAATGTTTTGACATAGAACCTTTGCTACATGGCTAGAAGTTTGTTCCTTAGCCAGATGAAGACATGGCTGGTACAACTCGTAAAGAAGCTGAATACATTGAGAAACGAGATCAATGACAGGTTAAGGATAACTAAGACACAGAAATTTTAATGTAATGCAAGTTCTTTGGTCACTCGTGGGAAGCAGTTGCATGGTGATAAGTTGGTGATAGTAGAGTCAGGAAATAGTTCAGTACAAAAAGATTATGCATTGATGTAGAACATTACATCGGGTTGCATAAGGTACTTTTTCTCAAATTATGGTATTATAAGTTAAACTTTTACATTGAATCATTTTGTGGTAGTTGACATGTAGGATTCAGCCAAGGCCACGTAGCGAACAGCTCTTTAACCTTTCTCTCGCACGTGTCTTTGGTTTACCAGTCCGCCAGCGAGAGAGTACGAAAATTGCAGCAATAATACCGAAGTCAACATTTTCGCTCTTTGTCTTATTTCTGGAGGTGCTAACTGAACCTCTGATTCATTAGACATTTTAAACTACAAAATTACCAAGTTTTTAAGGGCATCCAGACGGAAACAAAATTTAACACAAAATGACTTGCGTCATAATTTTAACCACAGTTAAATGTTCCCTCTTCATCTACCATTGTGCTATTCAAATAGGATCAAAGTTAAATTAAGACCCGATTTATTTTAAATAATATTCCACATGAATATTACTAATAATATAACAAATTTAAACTGTCAAGCGTAATATAATATAAATTGAAATTTTAATGTACACAATCGAACGAAAGGTTTTGTGTTTCAATTGTTTTGGTTTGTAAACTTCTGTATTGCAATGAGTATCATTATGCAACAGGTTGTAGCCATCTAATGAGAGAATTATGCAATGGGAGTAGAAAAATTTCATTACAGAACGCTTTTAGGCAAATCGTCGTGTAATGAACAACTTACATACAAATTTATTTAACTTTGAATAATATGAAAGTAAGTAATATTTCTTCTGAGTGATATCAGACATTTTCATTTATATTAATATTTCCTATTCATGTTTTACTAATCTACATTCAAAACGTTTCATATATTCATTGAAAACAAACAAATAACTCAATCTAATATTGGAATAAAAAAGAGAAATATTTATTACTTACCAACTGTGCGTCCAGCGGTTTTACAGAACACGTGACTTCACCTGAAATAGACAAAACAAATTAGAGAACGATGTAAAATAACAAATATCTATTAGTTTCAGTGTTAAACAGTAAATAATGCATTTGAAACGGTATCATAGAAAGAAGCCAAGATCGTTTAGTGATTAAATTAAATGTATGAATCTTACAAAGAATATTGCATTACATTATAGAATATGTGAAGAAAATTTGCATTGTTTCATTTTTTAATAGGAAGGAACTGCCTTTTAACCAATTATACTGCGAATGCAAATTGTCGTTGCACAATGAGAAACACAGCCATTAAGCATGGAGTGCTAAGGCGGGAGGGGTACCTTCTTACCTTCGATGAGAGTCTTATTTGCAAGGACTGGGGATTTGCATTTTTTGATAATGTTTTAACTGTGAACTTCGAAATTTCCGTTTAAATATAACGTCATTTCTCTGATATACGAGACGGTACGAAACATGTGAAATATTTTTGTATTATATGTATTATATTTACGTGATATAACATATTTATTCTATAATACTTATTATATATTGCTATATTAATAATTTTTCACTGACGGAGAATCTCTCCTGTATCTATAATTTTTGTTTTATAAATGTTCTTACCTTTCACATCCCTCAACCTTGTTATTTCCCAATATACGGCTCCATTAAATTAAATGTGAAAAAAAGTAATATTTAGAGCATAAAGTTTAATGCAAGTTGTACCTCAGTCTAAGACATTTCGTACTGATGCCAACCACCAGTGCAAGATTATATGTTTACCAATAGAGGACAAATATACTCGTCAACCTTGGTTATGTAAGACTTTTCACCATCTGATAATCGGCAAAAAGTAATCATCTTCGACCCAAGCAGATGCTATAGAAGTTTGTCACATTTATTCTGAAACACCCTGTGAACGTGCGCAGAGCGTGTGACTGAGCAGAATCTTCCGACGCAAGCGACTGATCGAGCGGTGGCGTGATCGGAAAACCCCTCAGACCCCACCCCCGTTCCTCCAACCCTGCTCGCGTCGTGCCGTCGCGACGGCCGCGCACTCAAGCGGCGATACCCCCGGGCGGTGACGCCGACGCCCGACGCCTACCGCGTACAGTGGGCGGAATCGCATCTACTGAGTCTTGCAAGACTGCGTCAATCCATAGCGGGTTGCACATCAGCGCGTGTATCAACTATTCTGCCATCTATGGGAGAATAAATGGTGTTCTCCTACTCAACGAAGCAACTTGCCTACGCTATCGCAACCATTGCGATTCTCACGTTTATCTTCTTTAATTATTTTGACCATCGGCGTCTTTCGGCCCATTTCAAACCGTTGAGCGCTCCTGCCTCCGACGTCGCGGCCAAGAATCGGCGAATCCGCTACGCCGTGCCCCACCGCAGGGCACATTATCAGTGCACAGGCAGCGCAAACGAGTATCGACGTAACGGGGTTCGATAGGTCGATGGGCGCCGCGTCGCCTTGCTCGGGTCGGTGGTGGTGCGGGTTGCTCGGAGACGTGGACGTTTCGGTGCAGGAGTTAACGTCTCCCTCATCATCGGCGACGCCTCATGTCTTTTGGGCCTACAAGGTCCCCGTTGCTGCCAAGGGTAGGCGTCGCTTTGGAGGAACGAGGGAGGGGATACACCTCCCCCCTGTAGTTTCATCTTCATTGAACAACACAAGTTATTTAAATATTTAACAACATATTAAATGTCGTTTTAAGTAAATTGCGTACAGAGGAAATCATATTTTTTTAAATTTTTATATGAAATGTTCTACGATTATAATATACACTTATTTTTGAATATTCATCCAAAAGAGTGCTGAAAATTAGGTGAATGTAATGTATGTGACTTTTCTGTATTTTTTAAGATTATGACGAACTCAGAGCGTCACTTAAAACTTCACATAGAAATACTCTTAGTTGAGGAATAAACCGGGACACCATAAACAAAGGCTACCGGTGCTGCGCATTGATTAACCAGGTCCACTCTAGAGTGCCACTCTCTACACATGTTCGAAGTAAATATCACTGTCTTCTAGAGCATGTAAAGAAACTGAATTAGTACATACATCACCGTTACCATACTTATAACACAACTAGAAACTGACAAAACGGGAAGTTATTGTAGTCAAAGCTGAACAATAAATCAATAACTCGATATTGTCAGTAACATGCAGTCCCCTGAGAGTTCGGTTATCTGCCAATCACTTGAGCAGATTAGGAAGACTGTCGGTCAAACTTGCCGCGCCACAAATGTCATACGAGCATCTGTTATGTGAGTCTTTCCCCCAACATTTTCATTGGCAAAATATGATCATATTCAACCCTCCAATGCCTCCGTGGAAGCATACGTTTACATTTAATATCACTAGGGTGCGCGTGAAAGGAAGTTTCTAGGTTTTGCATTCCCAGTGTGGTTGAATTTCCGATACTAGCTAGACCGCTGGGTCGAATTAAGCTTCTGTCTCGAGAAGAATTGTGCCAGTCGGCTCCTCTAATCAGTATTATTCCGTAGTTTATCCGGCCGACAACAGGCAAACAACAGAACACAACCATAAAAAAAATTAGCCATTGACCAGTCCGGGGCTTAGACCTTCTTCCGGGTGGGGTGGAGCCGCGATGCTGGGAGATACCTGGATGGCGAAAATATCCCAAGCGCGGAGCCAGATCTCCAGCATCCAGCGGGGAAAGATCGCCGCTATTTTCCACTATTAAAACATACACTAACCCTACGGGACTAATGACGTTAGTCGTTGACGTGCCCGGCGCCACTAACGAATTAATATTCACCCGCTCAACACGCCCTAGAAATGTGCAACCGTTATTCCGAGCCAGCCTATAGCGTTCCACGAAACTCACTTTAGAGCTGTCGCTTCCGAGTCCACTCTCCGGCCATCACCGCCTCTCCCTCGCCGCCGCGCGCCGGTGGCGGCCGCGCACTAGACGATGGAGCGCGCGAGATTATCGTGCGTCATACGCGCCTCATTAGCTCTGATGTGTTTATAACTGGCGCGCCGCGTGTCCACGCACGCGTCCGCGCGCTCCGCGGGGCGAACGCACGCACGCACACGCCCCGCGCGGGCCGCCCACGCTGACGTATCGCACGCCGACAGGCGCGCTCGTGCTAACGCGACGCTGGCGGCGGACCGTCGCTGCAGATGGGCGAGGTCTGCGATGCGTTTTCTCAGCGTACGCGACCGTGTACTGGTAATGCAGGGGAATGTCGGTGAGCTTCGGAAGGCTAATTGCGATAGTGGAGTAATATAGCGGAATCTCAAATGCGGACTTAGAAAAACACGAATGATGTCACACGAACACTGTAAGCTCTCGGTAACTCTCTTGTCGAGTGGAAATGAAAAACAGAGTGTCTCACAATAAATATTACAAACTTCCAGAGCGGGTAGCGGTGTTGAAAATAATCACTTTGATGTTTTACCGTTATTCGTTTGTTCGGTTTTGCAATTTCTGTATTTTATTCCAGCATTTTCTAATTTTTCTTCTCCTTTTTACTGTCATTGATCGATACGATGGAAAGTTGATAACCAAGACAATAGTTACTGAAAAAGAGAATCTATAAGTTTTGTAAAAGTAAGTAAAATTGTTTCATGTTTTCAAATATATATTTTTTTGAATGTTTGTACGTAGATAAATTTAATCCCGGATATTCTTGTGAGTCGTCTGACCAGAGTTCGAGGAGTCTTCACGTCTGTCTAGTGTAAAGAATAGCATGTGTTTCCATGAGGGACTAGCAGACAAAAATATTCACCATGATTTTATATATATATATATATATATATATATATATATATATATATATATATATATTTACCTCGACAAGTAGAAAAAATGAACTACGCCGCCTCCTCAACTTACTATTATTAAATACAAACGCATGGAATTAATTCATTTTAGCGCATAACTTAAAGTCTTTGTAATACAACTATAGTACAAGAAGCATACAAGGTTCGTTATAAGATGTGGGTACTAATGTTGGTATTTAAAGTAAATATTATTATTTACTTTAAAAATGATTATTCACGAGCACTCTGAATTTAGACACAATACCTGTACGCCCAGGAAAGTTTAGTACATTGCAAACGTATAAGCGGCTAAACGTATCTTATCTACTGTCGTCATCACAGTGCTTAACACATCTCGCATAACCCAGCAATGCGATAAATTTCCGTTGAAAAGCTCCGAGAAGCAACATCCACGTTGTAGAACCACTCCCCCTCTAGCTTTCGTGGACTATCCACACGAATCCGCCCAAAAGGAAAGATTATAAACATATTAATTATATTGTCCGGGTTTATGGACCATTCCTCCTCCGCCGAGACACTATAAATGCGGCCGTATAACTCGCGCACCCACCGCCAGAGGCGCTCGCTACGCCCCGCGACGAATGCAATAGAAGCAGTGGAAGCTGGACGGCCCTCGGCAAATTGTTTCTTCCACCATTGCAGCTCCCGGCATTGCCTGTTGCTGGGCGAGATTGCACGGGAATAAATGTCGGCGAAATTCCATAGAAATATGACCCCCGTTGCGAGTGGGCTGTTCGTTCTGGTCATCGCGGTACATACGACTCTTCTAGGACTCCAATTTCGTTTACTGGGCATAGTTATTTTCTTTTTAATGTTTCTTCTTCTTCTTAATTTAACATAATATAACTTAATTTACAGACCATTGATAATTTACGTAGGTTTAATTTTGTGACCAAATCTCATGAACATTTCAATAACTTAATTTCCTTTATGCTTTACTTCAATTAACACAACACGAGGCAAAAATATGCAGAGGCATGATAATGCACGTTTCCAATACTTTCAACAATGTTTCATGCCATAAATGTGTAACAAACAAAAAACACCTGCCTCCGAAGGTTGCTTAGAGTATGTTTCTTTTTCACTAATTTCTTTATTAAAATGCAAGACATACAAATATGCTAACATGTGAGTCCCAATGATTTTTCTTTCTTTCAAGAGATGCTTTTTCAACCATATTATTAAATTTGAAATTACGCATAAATAGAGGGAATTAAATAGCATCTGACCTTTGTAAGAGATGTCAATGTTTTTGTTAGATACCCAAGAGGTCTGAGAGAATACAAATACTGCAATGAAGCAAATCATATTTTGAAAGAAAATTCCCAATATTTGTTAAAGTTAAACGTCAATTTGTCAGGTCATCATGACAATTTTCTCATAATAGATGTGACACTGCCTACATCACACGACGAAGAAGTAAGCTTTTCTTCTGAGCAGCCTTTTTTAGCTCTTCGAGGCCTTCATTTTCCACACTGGACTGCAGAATTCTTTTTTCAACTGCAGACTTCCAGTGACTATATATTTACTATACAAAAAAAATTGTACGGAAAAAAACTGTCGAATATTTACAAACAGAATATTACAGCTGCAGGAGAAACCCGGTTATCCGAACTAATTAAGGATGTAGTCTGTTCGGATTCGGAAATATTCGAATTATCTCCAAAATGTACCGTACCCATACAAATCCATCTACAATATTGCCAGACAATGCAACGTTGTATGCGATATGTAAAAATGGCAACGTAGCCTAGCTATCACATCATCATCGCATCATCAACCAGATTCAGTTCTTTACAGCAATATATTATTGATTTTGCAAGTTCCTGTAAGTAAACATTTCTGCTACATATACGAGTATATGTGATATACGCCGTAGTTACAGTAGTACAGTATACACACCGTAGTTCCAATAAACATTTCAGTTCAACAACTTCAATAAATAGACTTCAGTTCTACATTAATTATAAGATTCTTTCTTTATACTACACACAAACATTTTATTTATTTTATTTTTTCTTCATCTTGAATTTTGTTCGTATTATCCGAAATGTCTTATTTGTGAAGTTTTAATTAGCGAGGTTACACTGTATGCGTTTTGTTTAACTTAAAGAATTGAAATCGTTCTGCACGTAGAAACTTCTGCTTTTCACGCCTGTCACACAGAGGAGTCCAAGGCTAGGGGCTGGTGCACCTTGTGGTTGCGACGCAGTTGGTCTCTTCTACAAGCATATCATATTGTCTTATTCAAACTCATACATCCTCGCCAAAAAACTCGATCGCTAATCATCAGTTAGTCTTCATAATCATCCTTCGTACATTGCAAGGCAAAGTAAAACCACCGTAATGATCCCTGTTCAGAAGAAGTTGAGACAAATACCTATGCTTCATCGCCTTTCTATGCTCAGAAATAGGTGCGGATTGCATCACAGTCATCACATACTTTTTATCAGAAACGAATTATTTTCATTTTTTAGCAGGAAATTCTGACGTTCTGAAATAAATGACCCACACAATCTCAAGACACGTGGCAGTTCTGACATTGACAAGAGAATCAACGGAAATGTACTGATCAGAGTAGCCCGGCGCTTGAATTCCAGTTTTACTTTCCCCATTAGGAAGTAGCCTTTCTATTTTTATTTCTGTTTATTTTGCAATAATATACTTTTAAAATTATGAAAATGAATAATATATTTATATTATAATGCTTCATTTATATTAGATTATAAAATATTTACATTATATTATTTATATTATTACATTTCTTATTATTTTAAAATGTATTAAAATGGCAGTGAAAAGTTTTTTATCTTCATGAAATGAAAAACAACTGATGATTATGTTCAATTGTGAAGCTACATGTTCATTAAACACGTGAAATATATTTATTAATGTTAATCAAAAAGATATTTCATAGAAATGAGTAAATATCTTGATATAGTTTACTAACTATTGATATAAACATTTAAAATAATCACGTTTTTGTTAAAGGATCAAAAAGAGGGCATTATTTTCGGTTTTCTTGTCTAGTTCACTGAAGGAGGACTGTGTCACCGGGGGGCCTCAGTTCGTTACGAAACATGACGCGCCTACTGCCTGGTTAATTGTGCACGCATTATCACCTTCCGAGACGTTCTCTCGACTCCCCCGTATCCACTATCTCATGATACAATGCTCGCCCCTAGGGGTGACAGAAACACGCACATCTCCTCCTCCCCTCAAAGAATTGTGGCGCTCATCACATAATCGTTTCTAGAGGCAAGTCGTCATTTTCCAGCTGTAAATGCCTCTCTGATGAATAACTGTCCACACACAACTTCCATCTGTGCAATTCTCTCGTCGCCACCGTGCGGGACGTCGAATCTCTCGCCCATTAGTTCCCAGCAGCGCCACCCGCGCCGCCAGCGTCGCCTTCCGTTTGCGTCCCCCTCCAAAGCTGTTTGCGTGGCATTACCCGTGAAGGATGTGGCCGGGCTTCCAGGCGGGGCGACTAGCCTAGACGAGAGCGAGGCAAGAGTGCATCACGCTAGGGGTAGCCAAAGACGGTACACTTTTCGCACTCTGCTCACGACGTTCTTTTGTGCGAGAGAGACAGACAGACAGGCAGACAGAGACAGAGAGTGAGGGTGAGAAAGCAAAGGGGAAAAAGAGAAAAATGAGAGAACGATAAGAATAAAGAGAAAATCAGCAAAATAGAGAAAAGAGAGGAACAAAAAATAGGAAATGGAGAAATAGGAAGGGAAAGAGAAGATGAGGAATAGCGAGAGAGAGAGAGAGAGAGAGAAAGAGGGAGAGAAAGATGATTAAAGAGAGTAGAGCAGGGGAGAAAGAGAATGAAAGCGAAAGAGAGGAAGAAGAAGAACCGGAGAAAAAGTGGGAGAGAAATAGAGGAAGAATGAGAATGGAAGATAAGGAATGGAAAATAAATAAACTATTCCAATAACTAAAATAATGGTATTTTGCATATTTTTTTAATATTGCAAAGTAATGCAAGTTTTCAGGTCAGGAAAAGTTCCAGTTTCCTTCTAGCAAAAAAAAAACAAAAAAAACTAGATTGGCAATGCTACCAATACAAGCGGTACCGAGAGTGGTGAGCTCACCCATCTTATCTTCTCCTCTTTGGTTCACTTGTAGTGACTGTACTCTCAAACTATATGCCTGAGTTTAAGAGAGAGGATTTTTATACATCCGTTAAATTTCGAGATATCCATATAGAATTACAGTACTACGAAATGTGCATTACAAAATAATATCCAATGCCAAGGATCTTTATGCCATTATTATACCTATTAAATTTCTAAGTTGCAGACTCCTGTCACTGACACCAGACGGCCTTCCTATCGTATCAAAACCGTAGCCGAGAGACAATTGTTCTACGGAAGGAAATATTCTCGAAGAGAAAACCAACAGGCGTCAAGTGACGAATACCATCCTACCATAGCATATCTGGAGCTCTATTCGTCTAGACGTCGAAGGAACGGCACATAAACTAGACAAAGCTACGTTAACTTGCTCAGAAGCAGATAAAACTCTTCCAAAAAGTTGGATAGCCTTGAACCAAGTAATTCAATCAATGCCTTTTCCACGTTTATTTTCTTTTCAATTCCTATGCTTCGCCAAATCCCAGCTTTCACATTTTCCTCGAGTAATATCCTCTTTTCAAAAATGTGAACACAAACTGCGAACGTGGCCTATACATTACAGCTTAGAGTCCACATTTCCCCACTGCCTTAAAATTATCTCCAAAGGGCGCTTAAAAATGTAATGTGGAGGCAATGAGAATGAATACGCAAACAACAGTCAAATATTGACTGCGAGTGAACTCTATTAAACGAATATTAATAAAATATTATACCATAGAAATAAAGCAACTTTTATTCAATAAGAGAAAAGCCTGTATTTCAAATTTTAACATTGTTTAAAACAACGAAACAATATTTAAGTCAGTACAATCGGATATATCGAATTTCAAAGTACACATAGCTCTTGAAGAAAGACTACAAACTTTTTTCTGATTCATTTTAATAATTGTGAATTCTGTACCCTGCACACATTGATCCTACGTTTCGTAACATAACTAAGGGCTTACTAAACATCTCCGTGGTAATTATTACATAAAAACATTTAATTTATGTAATGAAGATATAATAAGAATCTTGCCGTTATATCAAAGTGCGGAAATAATTGTCCTGTATTTAAATAATTGAGAAAATTATTTTTGTATAAATACTTTAATTAAACAATTTGAAAATATGTGCTGATGAACACCTATATAATTGAATATATTTAAAACATACTCCTTATATATTATTAAGAAGACAATTATTGATACATTTTATATTATACGAGATTATTGATACATTTTTCCTTTACAAATTGCATTGTTTATATTCCGAATGTAACCACCTAAAGTGTTTAATGGACGAACTCATGTGAAAATTTTCCTAAATTCTACTGATGAAATTCACATGACGCAGAGGGCTGTAGAAGTTTTTTACATCAGTGATAGACATTCGAATTCTGGTACGTGCGATTTTATAAGCATGACCACACAAATAACGAAAATGAAATTGATATTTACATGAAAAAAGCACATTTCTACTCATCAGCCGCTGGCAAGATAATAAATACAAATCAATTACAATATTCAAAATATTTTCACAAATTGAAAAAAATAATGTTATGACTGTGAATGGACGTATTTTAAGGTAGATATCATCAAATGTCCGAACAAACTGTCGGGCTCGTTATTTAGCCTTTTTCGCTGCAAGCTGCACGATGGAATAGGAATACCAAATATTGTAATAACATGTTTACTGTGACTGTACATCTTACTCATTGACATAGTGATTAATTTATAACAATTTTTATAATTATCAGGTACTAAAGTTATTGAGCAATACATTTTTGATAATTATATATAATTTACATAAAATAAAGTACAATGGGTTCTTCACAAATAATAATTATTCTAGTATTATGCCCTAAGTATTAGAAACAAATGTTGTCCAAATGGTACGCTGTGTTTAATAAAAAAGAATCCAAAGAACTAGAAATTCTCATGAGCAATCTATAATTCACGTACATTATTACGAACACAACTCAACAATAGGTTTGGAGGAGGAAAAAAAGTGTACCATAACTATAAAATACTAATGACTTTTATAACTTATTCATATTTGAACACAATTTTATAACTTGTTAATATTCACGTGTCTGTTATGGTTCATTCATAATTGTTCTACTTGGCCATTTAGTTTTTAACAGACCTTTAGTTTAACTATTGTAGCGTTTACATAATAATAGTAAGTATCATTCTGTATTGTAATAGTTCCTCGAAACTGTCGGGATACAACCTAATACAGAATGATACATAGTATTATTATGTATACACTAGAATAGTTATAATGAAGGTCTGTTAAAAAACTAAAGTACCAAAAAGAACAAACATGAATAAATAATAACAGACACGTGAATATTAACAAGTTATAAAATTGTGTTAAAAACTAAAGGGGCAAATAGAACAATCATCACTAATGACTTTTCCTTGACCTATCCATTAAATCCACTGAACTGTCGCTGTATTCTCCTCAATACAATGCATCCCAAAACGATTTCAGTCTAATCGATAGAAAATTTCTTCCAACCCACGCCGCAGTAAGGAGTGTTTTTAAGTCGATTAGCGCGCTGGTTCAACGAAAAGCAACTAAGCAGGCTAACAGTGTCGGTTGGACCCGCGCAACGCAAGGCGGTCGCGAGAAAAGTGTCGGCGAGAGTACACGGACATCGCGCGTTTAACCGGCCGTCCACTTCAGCAAACGATAGGTGCAGCGCGTGTTTAATTCCGCCGATCGGCTTGTTTGCGCGTGTTGCGAGGCGTGGCCTGCGCGAGCGCGCGCTCGCTGGCGGCGGGGGCGGAGGGAGACGGGGGTTTCAGTTGTGAGGGCGTGGAGGGAGGCGGCAGTGAGTACAACGGAGAGGGAGTAAAAGTGGTGGAAGCGGAGGGCGGTGGACGTATTGAGCACGGCAGTTGTGGTGGGTTCCTGGAGGGTGAACTGGCTTCGGGGACGGTGGAAGAGGCGGCGGACGTGTCGTGAAATGTTTGAGGGCTGGCGGGGCGGAGTCGATGACGGAGGCTGCAGTAGTGGGGACGTGGGCCGAGAGACCGTAGAGAGAGGGGCAGTGAGTACGGAGGGAGAGGTGTGAGAGGTGCGCTAGAGGTTGGACTGAATTCGCGAACTGTGGAAGAGGTGGCGGCTGTGTCGTGAAATGTGTGTGGGTGTGTGTGGCAGAGGTGATGACAAAAGCGGCGGACGTGTCGTGAAATGTTTGAGGGAGGGCGGGGAGGAGTCGATGACGGAGGCTGCATTGGCGGGGACGGGGCAGAGCGAACGGCAGTGAGAGCGGTGGTGGAGGGGGTAGAATCAGAGGTGGCGGTGGAGCTTGGACTAGACTCGGGGAAGGTGGGAGAGGCGGTGTCTGTATCGTGAAATGTGAGGGGAGGGGCGTGGCGGAGGTGATGACGGAGGCTGCAGTGGCGGGGGCGTGGGCGTGGGCAGAGCGAACAGCAGCAGCAATGAGGACGGTGGTGGTGGGAGTGGAAGCAACGGCGGCGGTGGCTGTAGGGAGCGCTGCAGCGGTGGAGCTTGGACTGGCCTTGGGGACGGTGGGAGAGGTGGCGGCTGTACCGTGAGATGTGTGTGGGGCGCTAATGATGGGAGTGGGGGCAGAAGCTACGACCGAGGTTACAGTGGCGGCTGCGTGGGCAGAGCGAACGGTAGCGGCGTTGAGGGAGATGGCAGTGAGGACAGGGGCTTTGCGGGCAGAAGTGGCGGCCGCGGCGGTGGCGGCTACTCGGAGAGCGGCGGTGGTGGCGGGTCTGTGGGTTGGTCTCGCGGACAGAGATGGGGCTACACCGGGGGAGCGTGTCGGGGGCAGTGATTGCAGTGGCGGCGGAGGAGGCGATGACTAAGGATGGAGGGGGGGTGCGTGACGAGGTAGTGCGAGCGGTATGGGCGTTGAGGGCGGCAGCGGTGAGGGTAGAAGTGGCGGAGGCGGAGGGCGGTGGAGCTGGGGCTGGCCCCGGGGCCGGTGGGCGTGGAAACGGCTGTGTCTGTTGATGCTTGGGAACCGTGATGATGGGTCGGTGGAGAAGGGGATGAAGAAAATTGCAGTGCCTGGGACGTGGGCAGAGTGAATGGTAAGAGCGTTGAGCGAGACGCGGCAGTGAGGACGCGAGCAGTATTGTTCGTGGGGGGGGGGTGAGGAGTGGATGACGGTCTGGCCTCGGGAACGGAGTCGGGGCGATAATGAGGACGGTGACTGAGGAATTGAAAACGTGAGTGGCCAAGGTTCTAAATATTGCGGTGACTGTGGTGGCGTGCTGGGTGTATTTTTAGGGTTGTGACGATTAAGGGAGAGCTGGTGATGTTGATATTAGTGGTGGTTGTCACGTGATAATAGTCATCCTAGAAATAAGGCATATGGTATTTCTGATAGAGGAAATATTGGCAAGGACAGTGATTGTCGTTTGTTAGTGGTGGATTTGATGGTAGTGAGGATGATAATGGTGTCTGTTGCGCTAGTAATAGTTGTGGTAGAGCTGGTACTGATGAGTGTCCTTGTGACGTAGCTATGGGTGAGGAGGGCGCGGGTAGGGGTGACGCTGCTGCTGATGGTTGCTGTTGTTTGCGGTCGTGGTAGTTGTGACGCTTCTGACAATGTCCTTGGTTGTGGTGGCGGTCCTGTGATATGACAACGAGTTGCGCGAAGGGGTGACGTCGGCGATTTCGCCGCAGATAGCCGCGCGCGCGTTCGCAGCAACGACGATGGCGAGGGCGGCGACGGAGCTTCCCCGGTGGTTGGGGGCGGGGCCGGGCGCGCAACGCGAGCGACGAGGCGAAGCGACGCGAGGCGAGGCGACGCCGCGCTGCCCGCAGCGACCTGCGCTAATTGCGAAAACAAACGCGGAACGCCGCGCGGCACGGCCCGGCGCGGAGTGGCGACGCCGCCCGGGAACCAAACAAAGCGCCGGTGACCTCCGACAACCCTGCCCACTGGCTCGCGCACCCCGCCCCTACGCCCCACCCCGCACCCGCCCGCCCCTCCATACCCCGACAAGACCACCCGCCTGCAAAACTGCACACCCGCGTCCGCGCCATCCCACACGTCACCTGCGCGATTGCGTCCGCCCTGACAGCCGGCATTCTGGACCCGCCCCGTCCCCCGCCGTCCCCCGCTGTCCCCCACCGTCCCCCGCCGTCCCGCGCTCGCCCCGTGCCGCGCCGACCGCGGAATTCTCTGGTGCCTACGGCTGGCTGCCCCTCCTACACTGCATTCACTGCCTGCGACTTGAAACTGTCATGCGAATTCTCTGCTATGGGAAGCGTTTGCAGCATTTCTCGTGTCTATCCAAACGCTTACCTGTCTCAAATTTATATTTATGTTGTGTGCATCTGCGCGAACAGCTTCTAAATATTCTATTTACTCCGTATCCGTAACGAAATACATTAGTAAGGACAAAAAATTGAGATAATGATGCGAGAATTAAGTACCTATAGATCAGTTCCACTTAAGATAAGGGTTCGAGTCTATCTGACCGATGGCAACGGCATTGTGGGACACGACCCGTCGCAATGCTCAAGAATTTCTCTGAAATTGGGCAGCCCCCTCTTCACATTTATGGCTTCGAACTGGACTGCGATGGTACCACATTTCCCTTCGGGCATCTTTGCTCCTCTCTACCCATTTCCCACTTCACAGTCATTTTCCTCTAGTTCAGACTGCTGCACTGTTGTTATGACACTTTCTAGATGATAGTGTGCATAAAATGGAGTAGAAATCAATTAATTGATGTAAAATGTAGATAAATGTAGCCCGGCGGGTCACACTTCGCACGGTGACCTAACTGAGGACAGGAAGAAACGCATTTCTCTGATAGAGTAGGGTAAAGATTTCGTGCATTTAAAAATGCCATGACTATCTCCTAAGTATTTGTTTTAATGCCGACATTGGTAGTGTGACCAAAGGAGACGAGATCATCTATGGATGAATTAGGCCGAGGTCAAAGCATTTAAACACATCAAACTCCCATATGTTTCTCCGTCTCTCCGTATTTACCTCTATGTTTGCCGTACATTTGACATCGGCTTTCTGCACTGCGCTGCCGAAGCAATTCTGTGCTGACTAGGACAATGCAAGTCTTTGTGCATTCATTGTTTGTAAATTGAAACCGTCAAGAAAATTCACCGCGATGAAACATTTTTCAACAAAAGCTTGTTGTCTCTGAGCGTCGTTTTATTATTTTTCCTTCAACTTTCCACTGCTTTATTTTCTGACAATCTGTTCATGGGAAGAAAGAAACAAATGGGATCCCCAATCTGCTACTGGGAAGAAATATTTCAATCCTTTGACAAAGTCGAATGGAACAGAAACAAGATAGAGCTGAAACATATGAAGCAAACATGCGAGCAAAACCTATGTCTTGGTTTCATATAGTTCAGGAGATCGCTATTTTCACAGCATCTGCGTTTCTATCTCTAAAATAGTTCCGTTGTCTCTACGGTGCTCTAAAGAATAGGCAACGAAATCGGTGACACATCCAATTAGTTAGACGATAACGTCTTAGAAACTGAAGGTTTCCCGCAATTTATTTATTAATTTATTTATTAACTTATTTATTTATCAATTTATTTATTAACCTATTTATTTATTAATTTATTTATTAACTTATTTATTTATTTACTTATTTATTATCAATTTATTTATTAACTTATTTATTTATTTATTTATTTACTTAAACGTGCCGTGTCCCTTTAAAGTTCCCGCGCCAGCGCATCTGCGGGTGGTCGCCTTCGCCTCGGTGCCTCCGGTTTCCGTGCGTTGACGCGCTGTGACGCGTTGCATTGTGGCGCAAACCCGCGCCTGACAGACGCCTCGCCCCCGCCCGCGCCCGCGCCCGCGCCCCCGCACCAGCAACCGACCCTGTATGGCCCTGTTCCCTGGACGGTGAGCGCGTGCAACACGCGGCGGGTCACACTTCTGCTGGTCAATTCCAGCCCTAGCTGGGAAAGGGTTCTAAAAGATGGGTGTTTTAATTGTGTACTAATTTTTACCTTCTTTACCGATGCCCTTCTCTGCAGAAGGGGGAGGCAAGACAAGAGAGAGAGATGTAGGAACAGGTTACGTAGACCATGAGAATGTAATATGGTGATTATGAATGCTGAGAGATGAATGATTATGATTTAAACGGGATACGACGACGTGTATGAAGACAACTGGAGCTAATAATTGGCAGTAGTTTATCAATTTGAGAAATAGTACCGTAATTGTTGATGAAAGTCTTCCGTTAGATGAAATTTTTTGTTTTAATTGCAAGGGTTACAACCAAATTTCTAGAAGCTTACCTAATGTTTACAAAGACTAACATTGCAAGTCGTTTTGATAACAATAAATACTTTTTATGACTCCAAGGCATTCCAATGAGATACAAGGACAACTACTTGCTCCAGAAGCCTTGCCGAGTTTTAAACAGTGTGCCGCATGAACTTTCTTTCCAACCCAATACTATAAAATATTCGTATATCAAGAGTTCTTAAAAAAAAACTATGTTTAGTTAAAGGTCTGAAAACTTTACGAGAATCAGATGTGTTGCAATTGCTTGAAAAGTTTCTCTCTTCATGTAAAAACTACCCAATAATACAATGTTTATTGTTTCAAGATACGTTCCTGAAATCACATTCCTGATGTTTTAAAACCATCACGAGTGTCATTATAAATCGTTCGGAAATTCTAATCAGTGCCATATTCTGAGTATTGATTTTTTGTTTGCAGCATTCACGTACGCGATATATCTTTAAAACACGATAGAACAAATGACACGATCTGTTAGGATGTATTATTACTAAACACTATGTAAGTTTAATTGAAACTTTGTAGTAGTTAATGTTACATTACGA
This sequence comes from Gryllus bimaculatus, assembly GCA_017312745.1. Classification (NCBI taxonomy): domain Eukaryota; kingdom Metazoa; phylum Arthropoda; class Insecta; order Orthoptera; family Gryllidae; genus Gryllus; species Gryllus bimaculatus. The sequence continues at coordinate 376,891 of BOPP01000236.1, read as the reverse complement.
AGCGATTATGTAACGATAGGAACAATACACTAGTGGATAACGTTCATTACGACATGAATGGGGAACAACAGATGGTAGTAAATTTGATATGAGCGCGTGCATTACATTGAGTTCAATGTATGGGGTTTGTTACAATTAATGAGAATTATTGTCGGTTGAACTCAGTTAGTGTTTTTCCCTATTCTTGTACGTCAGGAAATGTTAATAGGAGACTTGAAAACTAACCTTATGCTACATTAACCTTGCTTTGTTATTGCCAGTTTTTTTAGTAAGATTCAATCCAAACCAAGTATACAGAACTAACATAAACAGAATTATTTTCACTGTTCTTAAAGTCAACGTTTATTCCAACACGTATCATGGACGCAAACTAAGTGAAGTTCAATTTATTTTAAATATCTCTAATATTTGTTTAATAGCTGCCTGCTAGAATCTCTTCTTACGTCTCATCAGCGTAACATCTGATTCACTTCCCGTAGGGAGCATTAGAATAAGGAGTACCGTGGGCGTAGATATTTTATTTTGGGAAAGAGCAGAGAGCATGCGTGGTAGTCAGTAAACATACCGTGACACGTTTTGGCACTGCAATTATATCATGCACACAGAAACGAAACACCTGCAACAACGGTGACTATATGCATCTCAAGGAAGGGTTTGAACACTTCGTTGTAATTAATTGGAAACTTGTACTACAATGAATACAAGCCACAATGAATATCATTTAAAAACAATGTATGGAAATGTAGTTCAAGTAAATGTGTGTGTGTGTGTGTGTGTGTGTGTGTGTGTGTGTGTGAGTGTGTGTGTGTGTGTAAGGATAGAGGATAGGAACTGGAACCCTCCCGGTCAGAGTCTCCGCAATGACATTAGTTGATGTCCTGAGACATGTTTGGCGGATCGAAAGCTGGAATGGGTTGCGAGGGCGGGAGATGGGAAAGGGCTGGACGAAGGGTTGTGTAAGGGATGCCAGGGAGAGGCAGGTGCGTGATGGGTGATGAAGGGGCGAACGGGGACTACGCCGCAGGTGAGGAAGCGGGTAGGATCAGAGTGGAAGTGTGGGTGGTCTGGGTGTGAAAGCGAGGACGCGTGTGAGAAGTGGAGGGATAAGAGCGGGAGAGGCATGAAACGGAGGAGGACGGGAGGAGGTGAGATAGCGGGGCCGGCGACGGGAGAAAAATCGCGATGCGGAAGGTAGCGAGGCATGCGAAATAAAGAGACAGAGGGAAAGTGAGGGAGAAATGAGATCGTGCGTGGTAGCGAGGTGGGATTAGGAATAGGAGATTCAGGAGGACCATGGTCGATGTTAGAGCTCGAGTGGGGTGGGAAAAGAGTAAGGGATATGAAGGTGAGCGGAAAGAAACCGATAGCGCTTGTGAGAGAGGCGGGAGTTAGGGATGGATCAGGATGGAGTTGGGATAGATCGGAGAGCGAGATCGGGGCCACGGTTTGCAGCGGGGACGGAGCCCAGTGCAAAGCAGACATAAGGAAGAAGTGGTGTGAAGCGAGAGTAGGGTTGGGAACTGAAATGGAACCGGAGGGCAGGGGTGGAGCTGGGCTGCAGAACGCGGGCCGAAGCACCGGGGCCGCGCGGCAGCAAAGCGAGGCCTGCAGGGGGGACGTGGGCGGCGGCGCGAAGGCGACAGAGCGCGAGTCCGCGCCGCGGTCTTCATTAAGCGGCCCCCTCGCCCCGCACGGGCGGACACAATGGCGGCGAGACGGCCCGTGCGCCTGACGGACGAGGGGACGACCGCCGGGCCAGACGCACCGCCGCGCACGCCCTCACACTGCCAGGCAAAAGGCGGCCCCGCCCCGCCCCCGCACGCCCCGCTCCGCCCCGCCACTCCCGCCACTCCCCGCCACTCCCCGCCACACCCCCGCCACGCCCCGCCACGCCCGCCACGCCCGCCACGCCCCGCCACTCCGCCGCGCACGCCCCGCCACGCCACGCCCGCCACGCACGCCCAAGCCACGCCACGCCCCGCCACGCCACGCCCAAGCCACGCCACGCCCCGCCACGCCACGCCCCGCGGCGAGCGCCACCTGCGCGGCCTCGGAGCCTTTCCCTACGCCCGGCCTCCGCATTCGCGTTGCGTGTAATGAGAGCCCCCACTCGTTTATGAGCGAGTGGAAAAGGCATTCGCCCGTGTGCCCTCCCTTGCCTGAGCGGGTGATCAGCGTGTGGGGTGGCCTTTACTTTCCTCTGACTGAAGAGTGAATGAATGAGATGTGGGATGTTGGCGAGTTTGAAGGAGAGGTAGTGAGGAATGGAGGGTTCGTGAAGGTAAGGACTTGGGGGCGGGGTATCTGAGGAGGGGTTTGGGGAGGGATTTCGGTGGAGGTATTCGGGAAGGAGATTCAGACGAGTAGGTTGGCGGAGGGGTTTGCGGGTGAGAATTTGGGGGGTTTATGGGTAGAGATTTCGGGAGAAGGGGGATTCCAGGGTTTGGGGATGGTTTTCGGAGGATGGGGTTTCGGGGGAGAGTATGAATAAGTGGGTGGTCCTGACGGTTTGTGATGTAATGGGTAGCGCATATCTTTCTAATCCTGGGAGTCGAATTCGATTCCCGAACAGTGTGAGAGGATGAACAAAGTGTGGTCTTTCCCTCTGAAACTCATTCCACCATTTTCCCATAAATGACCAATGATTATGAATAAAACTATTTTTTTCCACTAGGTGAGAGGTGATTAGAGGTATCAAATATGTCACACGGGGCCCCTGTTTGATTTGTGATATAGAAAAGTAATGTATATATTAAATAACAACGTTGTGTTCCTTTCCATTTGAATACATACACTGGGGTGAATAAAATCATGGTATAGAAATATGGAAATATACAGTAGGCACAGGCAGTAGTATTGAGTTTGGCTTTAATGGGCAATGGCAACAGAAGACCGACCCGAGTGCGTTTGCTAACAGCACGACATTGCCTGCAGCGCCTCTCCTGGGCTCGGACCATGTGGATTGATTGGGCCTTAGACAACTGGAAAACCAGGTCTTGATCAGATGAGTTCGGATTTTAGTTTGCAACAGTTGATAATAAAATTCTAGTGTACACTGACCCCACGAACTAGACAGGACTGAGTTTACTGATCCAATACATCAACCATTGACTCAAAATGGTTAAGTTCAGCCAGGCATAGACTTAAGGTTCTCAAATAACGATGGCATTTTTATAAAGAACAAGCTTCTATAGAGAGGGAATAGATCAATATTTGTGCAGGAGAATTCCAACGACTCGTTGAGTCCATGCCACGTCGAGATGCTGTACTTCGTCGGGTAGAAGGAGATCCGACACGCTATTAGAAGGTATCTCATAACTTTTTTCACCTCAGTGTATTTGCAAAGGTTCATTTTTATTATCTAAACAGAAAAAAACATTTTCAAAAAAGTGATTTCCAGAAAACTATGCCAAATAAAGGCGTAAGAGAAGAGCATATAATGTACCAAAAGAACACTAAACCGATGATTTGAGGTAAATATTTCTGCACAGCAGAGTTATGAACAAAATATAAAAAACGGGGAAACGTTTTCGGAACTGATGTTTTCTACAACAAAAAACAACACATTTTCGTCACAACTGGGACTCCAACACTGGGACCCTCAGGTGAGAGTCGCTTCTGGGCTACAATGCCGGCTCCGAGCTAACCCCAGCCGGCGACGGTGGACATATTTACATTCTCTTTGTTAGGACAACGATAAAAGTTTGAAATGTACTTTATCTTCCTCTGAATGAAAGGTAGACTCTGGAGATCAAAAGTAGGGAATGATAATGAGAAGAAAAGTATTATACTTTAAATGATGCTTAACCCCAAAGTCTGTTTGAGGTCTTTTTTGACCGCAGGGCAAATTATGTTTTGCAATATTCTAAAAATTATTCACTTGCATTATTCTGAAATATATTCAAAATTATTCAGTTTCACATACGTTTTAATCCTTTTAGTTTTATAAGTTTGTTTTGTTGGAAATAATTTGATATTTATGCGATTGGAACCAAACATGCCACTTTTGACATCTAAATTACACGAAAAATTCTAAAAACAAGTGCATTTACGTTTTGTTATATTAAAATGCAGTTTATGAGTGATAATTTGGTGTATTTGTCTATTACGATTTGGTAACCCTGTTTCAAGTATTCTCATGCTGGTAAGACTGGCACCTGTGTATGAGGATTTGTTAGAATTTTTTCTGGAAATAACATTATTTTTTGTTATTCAATACAACATAGTAAATAAAGCATATAATTAGTATCGTTTGCCCAATAATTAACAATAACACCACTGCATCAAATTCTTGTAAATCATTGTGTAAAACTTTCGGGGCCAAAACTGACCCCAAACACAATCTACGTAAGTATTTGAGAAACAGAGTCGAAAGGTTAAGAAATGATATCTGGTGATGGCCACACTATACTTCAAGAACCAATATGGCTGAAGATGAATTCGAGCCCACAGCCTTCCACTCCACTTCACAGACACCACTCCAAATCCCTGCGCCCGCACAGGTGAAAACTAAACAAAGCGAAACGCAAGCCGTCACATTTCCAAAGACCTCTCGCTTCCTTTCACCCGCTCTTTTCCGCCCTCCACTCGCGTCGCATATCCGTATCACTTACTGCGCAGCGAGGCCGTCCCTAATTCCAGTCCTTGATCCGCAGCGCGGGCATAAGCCACTGCCGCTTAGCCGTCCGCCGGCGACCGCACCGCATTCATAACGCGCACCT
>BOPP01000236.1:332801-372158 GCA_017312745.1 Gryllus bimaculatus | reverse complement strand
CACACACACACACACACACACACACACACAGTGCGGGGCTCCGGGCGCGCCCTCACTCAATCGAGAAAGGTTAATGACTTTACCCCGACTCGCTCACTCGCACGGGCGCGCGGCGCGGCGGCCGCCGCAACGGCGCGCAGTGGGTCGCAACAAGTGAGCGCAGCGCAAAACAAACGCGTCAGAAGTGGTATTGATTCATGATTCAGGAAGCGTCAACTTCTAAGGCCGCTGGGTTCGTATGCTTCCGCGGCCGGAGCCAATGCATTCCTGGCTATCCGGGATGAGCCGCGTCTCGGTCAGTTGTACTGACATTTCGTCCATCTTGCTGTGGCCTTCTTCAGAGCTATATTGCTGAAGCTTCTAAGGCCTTTATTCCATTAAGTGTAGTGTATGTTTTGTCGTGAAGGAAGAGCCGGTGCCGACCTACAGTCGACTTGTCAAGATTTTCCTTAACCAGGTATCTCCCACCAGCGGGACACCGCCTCAGCTGGAACAAGCTCTAAGCTCCCGACCGGTCTCCCTGCATATGAGGTAGTGGTGCATGTAAGTGTAACTATGTGTAAGTAGGATGTTAGGTTAGAACAAGGAAGGGGAAGGAAATATCGCGCGCGCATTTGTTAGGATACTGTTCCGGCATTTGCCTACTGTTGATTGGATAAAACCCGGGAAACTGCCGATCAGGGCAGCCGGCTGCTAGAATTCTGAACTCACCTAGCTCTATAGCTAATGTCAAAAATCCTGCCACCTACAGAACTGTAACCCTAAACCTTCGGGTCAGAAGCTGTGCAGTGACATTAGTTGATGCCCTGAGCCATATTTGCCGAAACGGAAGCGAGTGGAGTGCGGGGCGTGGGGGATGTGGGGAGATGGGAAAGAGCTGGACTAAGGGCTGTATGAGAGGAAGATAGTAAGAAGGTAAATAGTAAAGGTGAGCTATAACATAATGTCGACTGATGTTTTTGTATGTCATGCAATGTTTATACTGTCAATGCGTTGGTTTTGTTAGTTTGATCCATTATTAGAATATTTCGTTTCTTGGCCTCGTTAACGGCTATGGTCATTAGTCCCATCAGTGAAGTGAATCCGGAGATGGCTGCGTTCTTGGACGCTGCATGGCGAGATCTGGCGCCTAAATATTCGCAGGCATGCGGGGTTTTCTCCGTCTAGGTATCTTACACCTTGGTCAACTCCCAGCCTGGGCAAGATCTGAGCTCCCATCTAATCTCTCGACACATTTGGTAGTGTAGTGCATGTAAGTTTATATATGCAAGTAAGGGGTGGGAATAGAACAAGGATGAGGTAGAAAAGATCGCGCGCGGTATTTAGCCAGTTTGTTAGAGTACTGCTCCGGCATTCGCCTGGTATTGAACGCAGAAACCACGAAATACTACCGATCAGAGTAGCTAGTCGCTAGAATTCATCTATGAACGGCAGATGAATTCGACCTAGCTATCTAGTTAATGTTGAAAATCTTGCCAACCTCGAGACTCGAAAAATATGACCTTCCGATTAAAGGCTCTGAAGAAAATAGGAAATGTGAAGGACAAAAAAATCGACTAATGGTTTATTATTAACGCCTTTGCGTAGTTATGATTTGTCTTGATATATGAATGGTTTTACAGTTGTCACAGAAGGCAAGTTTCTAGAGAATTAAGATGGCACCCGGAATAGTAAGGCGGTGATTATTTTTATTCTCTGAAACAAACTGAAAAAAATATTACTTCTACATTTTGGACAATTTGGAAACGAGCATAATTGTTCTTGACGATTTGAATGAAACTATTTATCGAATTAATGAAGCGAAAAGTAAGACACTGAATTGCCTGATTTCGTGTTTTTCAGATCATTCACATTCATCATCATTTCACATTTTTGGTATTATTAATATTTTCTACTAAGCCAGAAAAATAAGAAAGAAATTCGTGACGGCAGCGTCTAACGCATTTCATTTCGTGTATTTTAAAGAAAGTTTCAAAGTTCCGTTTTACTTTTTTATTGGCTTTTTAAAAACAAATAATAAAACAAAGACTTAACGTGAAATGTTGGATCGAAAAAGTGATCCAGTTTTTGTTACACTCTTATGAATCAATTTGGTGACTTGGCATATTGTGAAATTAGTTTTCATTCAAGAGAATACAAATCTACTAAGCTACATGCAATCTACTAAGCTAAAACTGCAGCCACAGGGAGCACGTAAAATATGCGCGTGAAGCAGAAGTTATGTAGGCGGAGAAATGACGTACTAAACAAATACATTTTGTCACGAATTACATGTTGAACTTGTGTTACATCTAACTGCACGTTGTACTAGTGTAATTGAGATCGGTTTCTATTTGAAGTGGTTCCATTTAGTTTGCAAACTCGTGTTGAGTACAGCCGCGATCAAGGTAAAATGTAATTCCAATTGGTTCAGGTATAGAGTGCCATCGGCGTTATCTACCCTCCCGACAAAGCGTGATCTGATAAATGAATCTAGAAGTCGTTTATTCCCAGTATAAAACGATGCCAAATTAGAGTAGCGCAAGAAGTTGGGTGGCAAATATAAATGATATCAGTTTTTGTTATATTTGGTTTTGCCAAAATACCCTGCATCTTACATAATGAATATTGAAATATTTTGCGTCCAAACGTATAACTTGTGAAGCCTCTACCAGAACAAAAACCCAGACGTTTGGAAGACCAAATACAGTTCGCGTTTAGGCGTTAATGCTGATGCAAGAAGCTGATCCGTGCGCTATATCGCGGTATGGAAAAATGACCTACTCGCGGTGTCCATATGTAGGGCTTCAAAACCCATTGGAAAATGGGACAGAGTGTGATAGAATACCTGCAACATACAATTAATATGGACTGCCTTCAACATACTATGTTATAATATCAAGTTGTTTTCGAGCAACGTCGTAACACAAATCCAGCTTCTTCCGATCTACGAAGTTTCACTTGTGGACTAGAAACAGTTTATGCTTTCGAAACTATTAGGCACATTTAGAGATTCATAGAAATTTTTGCTCACAAAAAATTATACACTGAAGAAATTTATATTAGAAAGAGCAGTAAAAGAGTTGCATCTTATCATTGCTTCCAATATCCGTGATATTTGATAAAGAATTTCTGAATTAACGAGAGGTAGGTAATCTGAGGGACTTACCCATCTCTCAGGCTTAAAGATGAGAGCTGGAACGATAGGAAATGTAGTTAGCGGTTCTATTATGTTTTTGCTCCCGAATTATACCGAAGTAATGTGGAGAAACAATCGAATAGATCCGCTGGTGTCCATTTTTCTTTTTAAGGGAGTGGTCAGCTTTATTCCAGCTACTTGGCAGTTGTCAAAATACATCACTTTCCAATATCGAATCCATGACCTCCCAATCTACGTGACTTCAGTGACGGACACCCAACTATATACAGCTTTGCGTCAGGGCGCATCTCGCATTGACAAGGAAGCAGACCCATGAGATTATTTCGTATTTCTGACCATGTCAACAGCTGTGGTCATCAGTCCCGGTCAGAAGTGTTGTGCATTTTTATCACGGAAGATGACGGTATTCTTCAACAGTTGGATGACAAGATCCGGCTCCGGCATATATGGCGCCGACGGCTTGTGGGGTCTTGCAGTTTATGCCCTTAGCCACCCCAACCAGTCAAAACCATGCGCTCTGACATTCTCAGGTGAGCTCTTTTTGTGAGAGGTAGAGGCGAGTGAACTCGAACCTTCGATCTATTGATCAATGAAGCTTCAGTAGCAGTCTGGTCGTTACCTACGGTATGGAATCTGGTTTCATTTTAGAACTAATTTAATTTTAGTTGGTTGTTCTGCTTGCTTGATCACCGCAAAAACGAGATGTGTTCGATGTCAACGTCATTACACAGTTTTTGCAAACATTACCATCTGTTACAATAAGTGGATATGACTTTATTCATTTGAATACAAACACACATTTAAAAACAGTGACAGAAATTGCAAATTCATCGTTTTAAAAATTATCTCAATGGTAAATAAAATGTCCGCTTTTTTCTCAAAATTTTATTTTATAGTTTCGGAATAAAAGTATACATTAAAAATTGCCAATTTAACGTAAAGTGAAATATGGTCTACTACATCCGCTCGGTAAAAATTGAAAACTGAAAATATGAAGCTCCAAAGGTACTAAAGTCGCTCACTCGCCATATTAATCGTTCAAAGAAATGAATTACCGAATACACGCAGTTCTATTGTGGTATCTTAAACTGCAAGCAAAAACATTTTCTCTAGTCAGTCGCTTTCTCCATTCCGTGATTTTCTTAACAAATATTTGGCGCTTTAGCGCTTTCCATTTCGTCTTCAGTTGTCTGTTTGGGCGCACTGTGCGGGGGCCGTTCGCCGCCGAGGTGGCAGCGCGGAGTGCGCGGAAGCGGCTCGGGAACGCGCCAAATGGGTGCTTTTCATTGGCGCCACCTCCCCCTCCCCCTCCTCTCCCCCCCCTCCCCGACCGCCGTCTGGACAGCGTAGAGCGAGCCGTGGGTGAAAGGGTTTTCAGGCGGGAGGTGGTACAATTAGGAAGGGTGTTGGTGGAATTGGAACTTCTGTTGCAGAGCAGAGGCTAAGGGGTCGGGATATTGGCGGTGACTTCTGGTGGCAACTAACGGTCAGAGACGAGTGTGACGAACGATACATGACGTCAGAAATGGCAGAGTCGAGTGAACAGAGAACGGAGAATGAGCGAACGAGTGTGTGTGAGATAGATAGATAGATAAATAGATAAATAAAGAGAGAGAGAGAGAGAGAGAGAGAGAGAGAGAGAGAGAGAGAGAGAGGGACAAAAGGACAGAGAGTTGGGGTAGGATGAGAAAATGTTTGCAAAAGCTTAATGAAGGTAGAAATAACAATTTGAAATACTGCGACTGGGAGACTACATGACAAGATGACTAGATAGACTAGATGAGAGTGAATTTTCAAACGTACACGCGTAAAGAAGTAAAATACGCAATATAACGAGTATAATGGGTGATGAATGGCAATAGCAAATATTGTCATGCACAGCAAAGATGTACAGTATCAGGTAATGGTTTAAAAAGTAAGAGTGACGCCTAAGAAAACAATTACACCTTTGTAGGGTTAAGAGACAACCGTTTTAGTGCAAACTTGTCCAATTAGATATAGTTTGCGACGGCGGAGTTTATGTCAACAAGAGGCTTGTTATCCGCTCCCAAAAATGCAGAACAAAATTGACCACACTACAGTTTTTATTTAGTTTTCTAGTTCCAGAAATTATTATTGTAGGTCCAGATTCTAACCTTCTCATAACTAATAGTATCAAATTAAGAAGGTGCATCCACGCAAGTTGAGGAATGTTGAATGATTCACCATGAGAATGAGAAAAGAATGAGAGGTCACCATGAGAATGTTCAAATGATCTATGTGTATGTAAGTTAGAAAGAAAGAGAAATAGTGAGAGAGAGGACATGAAGTGATGAGAAAAGGGGCAAAAACAGACAAAAAATTGAGAAATAAGGGCCGATGAACAAAGAGATCCAGGTGAAAAATGATCGAAAGAATAACGTGATGATAAAAAGAGAGATCGTCAAATGATAACAAACAAAAGGATGATAATGAATTGAGAGAGGATGAAAGAAGCAGAAAGAAAGACATGCATATAGGGTGAAAGAAGGCTTAATCAAAAAGAGTAACGGGGAATGAAACAGAAATAAAAAAATAAAAAAAGATTAAAAGAGTAAAAGAAGATGAGAAAAGAGGCGAAAAACTGGTCGAGAGAAAGGTGAGAGAAGACGAGAGAGTGGACTGGACGAGAGAAAGAGAGAGTCACATAGGATTCAGGGGAAAACAAAGTGAGAGAGCAAAACGCGATAGAGCGCGAGCACTGAGTGCAGAGCTGCGGAGTGGCCGGCTGGCGGTGGGGCAGTCAGCGGGAGGCGGAGCAGGTGCGCAGGCCGGAGGGCGGCGCCAACTGAGCGTTGCGAGGCGGGGAAAGGCCGCGCCGGCCCCGGGCAGCGCGCCATTGAAGCGGGCGAGGACAGTCGCGGACGGGGCGGAGAGGACGGACGCCCAAGCGCCACAGAGGAGGAAAAGGAGGCGTCCCACCGCAACGCCCACGCCGTCCTCCCCGCTCTAGTTGGCCTCGCCCCGAACGCTGCGTCATGCCCGCCCACACCGATCTTTCCCCTCTCGCAGCACTCTCTGTCCTCATCGTCCTCGCCAAAGCCTTCTCGGGCCTAACCGTCCGCCTCGCCCGCCCCATCTTCTCTCCTTACCCTTTCGTCTCTTTTCGCCCCTTTCTCCCTCTTTTTGTGCTCACCGATTGAACCTCCCACCTTATTTACCTCTTACGTCCTCCACGTGGCACTGCGGCACGTCGCAATTTTGCTGGTGTTTACATTGCCTTTTCGCAGCCATATCCTGCCCATTCTTCTAACTTCTCTCTCCTCTACCTCTCGCATATTTTCCAGTTCTCGTTGTTCTCTCCTCCATTCCCTTCTTTCTCATCCTTTCCAATCATATTTGTCACCTCTTTCACCACACTCTGCTCTCTGCTATTTTCTTTCTCCCGTCCTTTCATCCTCCGCATTCTTCTCCACTTTCCCTTCCTTATCCTGCCCGTGTTCGACATGTCACCTTTAATCTCCATCACTCTCGCATATTTCCTTCCATACCCCTTCTCGTCCAACACATCCTTACCGGTCTTTCCACCCTCTTTTTTCTGTCTTTCCTTCCTCTTCGTCCTTTCCGACCTCTACTTTGCCCTCATCTTCACCATTATCAGCACTTTATTTGCTGACTCTATCCTCCTACTAATCCTTCGCTTCCTCCCGTTCCTATCCTCTTCATTCTTTTCACCTTCTTGCCCGTCCTCCCCGTTCTCTCCATTTCCTGCATCCTCCCCACTCTCCGTATCCGTCCATTCTCCATATTCTCTGCATCCTCTTCATTCTTCCCGCCCTTCCGGCGTACCGTCATCAGCAGACTGGCTCCCCGTTCTTCCCATGCTCCAACCTCCTTGTCCCCTGCCTCAGCGCCCTCCTCGTCCTCCCGGCGTCGCCGTGTCGCCGTGGCCTGGCAGTGCGGGCGGAGCAACGCCTTTCGCCCGAGTGCCGCGGAGCGTCGGACGGAGCGGCGGCCGCGGGCGTGTTTGCTCGCTGCTCTCCCCGGCCGCGACGCGCAGCACTGGTGAGGTATTGGGCGTGGCCGTGCTGAAGGAGGTGGTCCGGAAGCTAGAATGAGGTTAAGCAATCGCACATTCACCTGTGAGAACATCAACTTGACTGGCAAAAGAGCTCCAGTGAGGGTTGATTCTCAGCGGCAATGTATGTTCCATGTCGCCAAACACTTTGTGCCCTTCTATTCAGCTGTCAATGTTTTGCATTAGGATTGGCACTTGGAATTTATCGAAAGAATATGACAATCATCTGTATCTTAAAAATTAAATGTTTCTATATTATGGAACAATATTATGAAAATATGACAATTATCTAGATCTTAAATTATAAATATTTACATATTATCTATTTCACAGGTTTAGTTATTCAGTTTCCTTTAAAGGCTTAATATGGTGCAGTTATTTGTACTTTATATACACAATAGCATTACTTATTTCTTGTATGTCCGTTACACAGCTATTAAACGAAAAATATTATGAAGGTTTTTTTTCCTCACAGAACTGAAAGTTCGGAGATTTTTTCTCCTTCTAGTTAGTCAAAGTTGCAGCGATGTGTATAAGTATTTCGAATTGTCATCAGATGATCAACAATAGACACAAAAACTACATCGATATGCGAAGGGTGTGTTGCTCAACAATCGTTTTATTTAATTGAATGCTTTCCACAAACAATATAGAAAGCCTTAAAATTCTAAACCTCAATTCGTAGTTTATAGAATTTAATCGTTTTGATACTGGAATAATTTATTTACTTTGACACAGCTACTAAACGGTGCAATGAATTCTTTTCTTATGACGATAGCCGCAGTAGTACATTTGGTTCCGAACCGGAAAGACAATCGCCAAGTAATAAACAGTAGCCCTCTACGTACTGCAGCGCGGCGGAATGGAGAAGCTACGGAGCAGTGGAGTCACTTTGGTGAGAGCGCATTGTAGCATGGGCGCTGGGGAGCAGGGGATCATAGTGGCTCTGCGCAGGATGGCGACAGCGTTTCACCACTTCTGCGTAGTAGCGATACAAGGGGTGGGGAGAGTAGGAGGAAGTGAGAGGTGCGAGAACAGAGGACGTGGAAGAGAAAAAGGATGAAATGAGACACGAGGCTTGGACCTGGGTTGAAAGAAACCTCGAAAATGACCGGAACAAAGACGCAGGTGCTATTTCGCTGATGAGTAGAGACCGGCTTTTATTCATATTTTTACTTTCTCACGAAGGTTCTTCGAAAGAAAAGCAAGTTATGTAATCGACCGGGGCAAATGGCGTTTTTTTAGCAGAAAAACTCTTATTGTCAGACCCTGGTAACGAAAATGTGGATAAATCCTTTTGCGAAATGTAGAAAAAAATCCTCTAAGTCGTGGTGTAACCAGAATCTATTTTGAGGACTCTTCATATCGTCAAATGTGTGGTCAATGCCAGCGCTTAAACCAGGGTTGTCCAACTGGCGGCCCGCGGGCCACACGTTACCCACGACGCCATTTATTGAGGCCTACGAATGGTTATAAGAAAAAAGTGAATATCCCTTTTATCTATGTAGGAAGAGAATATTGTGCACCTGACAGGGCCTGCTAGGGTCAACATCTCCTTTAATATAACACCAGGAAAAGATTAGATTTAAAGTTGTCTTTTTAGTCAATTCAGAAGTTGAAAATCATCCCAGGTGTTTCACAGCGGTACCATTGAAACGGCCTGATACCACGCACTGTTCTATGCCCCCTTCGTTTTAGGGCAGCATGCGAAGTATCGTGTTCACCAATACAAAGAAGTAAGGTGTTCGCCGCCCGAGTAATGATAATATGGCCCGCAACCATATTAAGATTCTTTTGTAGCCTTTGGGACCTAGCGAGGTGAATACCGCAGGCCTAAAATGTTCAGCCGGTTTTTTCAATATTAATTTTCCCCAATCGGTCTCGAGGGAATTCGAAGGATTTTGATAGCACTTTATATAAAGCTTCGAAAACTATTTCAAAATTTTCTCCAAAAAGGCACCAAATTTTTTTATCACATTTTGTCTTCTAATAGTGGAAAGAACGCTTAAAAGAATGATGCAGTTGTAATGTTTGTTGAAATCTCACATTTTTTGAAAATTTCAAGAGTAAAATATTCGGGCATCCTCTTACAACTATAATATTGAAGATATAGAGCTTTTTTCCGGAATGACATCTGTTTTTATAGACGGATATTTAAGAAGTTAATGTTCAATTTTTCAACAATATGAGTATTTTTCCTGTAATTTCGCGCGAAATGGTAGCATTTATTTTTTCTTAAAAATAATTTTAAAAAAAGGCTTCGTAAATCTGTATTTCAAATTGAGAAATTATGAAACAATATCTCCAAGCGTACGGACGTCAAAAACCAAACAGCAGAGCGTTCGACTTTTTTAACATTGGGCGTAACAGCCAGTTAAAGTAGCGCCACGAAATCTCCGCGTCTGCACAGACTGGGCGGATGTTCGCATGTGCTAGCAGCACAAGCACACGTGCAGAAGGAAGGGGTGGGGGTGGGGTGCTCTGAGTGGCGAGCGGGCGGCGGGATATGCGCCCGCGGAGCGTGCCTTGCGCAGAGGACGCTCGCTATCAGCACGGAGCCGCTATCAGCGCGGCTGTGTTCGCTCGCCCCGGCCCCGCCCCCTCCCCGCCCCCTGCAGAGTGCGGCCGCGGCAACGGCACGCCCACACGCCCACGCAAAGGGGCCGGCGCGGCGCGCAGCAAGCAGCAGCGTTTTCGGGCCGCTTCGCGCTCAGCCCAAATGACCAAAACGTGACCAAAACCTGAAATATAAATGTTTCCTTTCGGCCAAGGCTTGAAACTGTTAATGTTAAAAACCGCTTTAAGGGTGAGTCCGTTGCGTTGTTTTTTGTTAAATATATTGTAAAAACCACAAGCGAATGAAAATATTTTCGTTCGTAATCTTAAATTGTATTGATAATTAGGAACAATAAGTTTTATTTGATTTTCGTTTCAAAAGGTGGCTTAGCAAGATGTCTGTGTTTTTGGACTATTTCAATTATTGCTGATCGAAAAGACATTAAAGATTTTTTTGAGAGGCATAGAGAACTGCAATAATCTGCGATGTCTATCTTCTAAGCTTACTCAGATCCACAAAAGTGATGCGAAACTCCATCTGCGCATGCGCACGATATCAATAGCATTGCGATTGCTGTAATGACTTAATTCAGCAGAATAAAAAAACTTGTACTAATATAACAAATTTAGAAATGTTTTAATTTATACTTCATGTAAGTTAAGGCATAAACATTGATGAGTCAGGCCAGTGAAAAATGTTTAAAGTTTATTTTCTGAAGATCTTGCTAAATTCAAAGAGTAATGTTGACAAAAGTGCACGTCCGAGATGCTGTGTTACGGTACTCGAATATACATTTACCTATAACTCTCTACATTATTTTTCCAGAAACGCATAAAACATTACTAGTAGATATTTTTGTTGGCGTAATTAATATTATTATGTTTGAAGTAAAAGGAAGCTTGGAAGTGAATTACTATATTTCTTTACGAACATTCAATACTCGATACAGAAAGCAGCACTAGTGAAATTAGCAATTAAAATAAAAAGGATAAAGTAAGCCTAATAGTTGCGCAATGATCATTGCATTTCAATGCATCAATCTTTTTGCTCTATCCTCCACGCGTTAACCGCCTCGGACCAACATCTCACACCAACCATCTCTCACCAACATCTCACACCAATTACCTCGCACCAACCGCCTTGCCCAACAATATCGTGAGCGTGAGGGATGAAAAACGAAAACCGTTTATACCGTATAGAAAGAAACCACACAGCCATCCTTCTTGAACCGAGCGCGTTCATCGAAACAGTCTGCCACGTTGCTGTGGAATAACGCACCTCTCATGTGTTCAGTATGCCCTTCTTCTGGGGGTGGTGTCGCGCCAAATAAGAAGCATTGCACCAATCACCTTCATACCGTCAATCATATTGCCCTGCACCACCCATCTTCACCAACCGCCTGGTACTATGTGACTTGCACCAACGACCGTGCACTAACAATTAGGCGAGCGCGGGTACGAAAAAAAGAGAACCAACCACACCAAGCTTACAAAAAACGCATACCTGGCTTCCTCGCAGACCGGTGTGAACCAAGCGTGACCATGGAAACAAGGGAGGCTCCCACGCCGCCGCGCCGTCGAATAACGCACACCTTGCACGTTCTTTGCGCGCTTCTACTGGACGTTGCGCCTCGCCAGATAAGACGCGCGGACCCTCTCCCATTTTTTCCCAAGTGATAGCGCGGAGCCACAGTGTGAAAGAAGAGCAAACACGTGCAATACTTGCCACCGCCCACGAGGACGAGTTTCGCTGTATCTGAACCATGAACTTGTTGGCGTTCCTTTAAACGATTTATGTCTGAGAAATGTCTGGAATTTTAAAGTACTTAAATAACCCCGCTTCAAAATTATCTTTCTTCTGGTCGGGTCAGTGAAATAATGGTTGAAGCCCTTTTAATGATGTAAATGTCCAGAGAATAATCACAATATATTAAATAGTCTATTATTCTTCCACAAATATCAGGGTAGTTTGGTCACGGAAATGAGTAGTACATGATTTGATTATATAATGTATTTTGTGCAGTTTACTAAATAATTATCTGTTGATAAATCTGCTAGGGTAGATACTAATTTGCCATTTTATTTACTGAAATAAGTTATAGTATGTGCTTAATTTTATCATTTAACTAATACCTTTTATTAGTGCATATTTGGAAAATATATTACATTATTTTTATTGTTTACCAGAGAAATACAACAAATATCATTTGCATACTTTATAAATTTACTTCTACCCTCTTAAAAACTTTAGAAAATGGAAATAAATTTCAACGTTATGGGCAGGTCTGGCTGTAAGAAAACGCCCGAGTTTGCATGAAGTGATCATGCTCGGTGACGAATAGTTTTATAAATATCTTATCTAATTGATGAAACGGTAACTTTTTATCTAAACGAAAATAGAAGGTAAAAACTACGCTAGGGTATATTTGACCTGCCATTGATATGTGATTGTTGAGATTTGCGATTACAAGGCCACCCTAAATGCGCGACTTTATGGGCAAAGGCGGTGAAAAGGCAATGGGCTCCAACGTGTCTACTTGTCGATTCTTTGAATTGCTTGCTCTCTGTTACATCCACTGCTTCAGAATGTTCTATAAATGGAGAAGCTATTTATTCTCCTACTTTTCTCCTTTATCTTCTTCTTCAACCGCCATCATATTTTCCATCGCCATAATTTTTTTTGTAATGTGTGTTGACAAGAGGCAAACAAAATGAATGTGGAAACGCGATATGAATATTTCCTTACTTCTTTTCCCAATTTTAAACAAAACGAGATACTCTTCAGAATATAAATACTTTTTTCACTACGTAAAGTTAATAGTTTTTTCCATGCCAAGAATCATCGATAATCTTGATATTTCTAATTATTTTCCAAAAAACATCAGTGAATGAAAATTGAGAATGAAAGAACTACGTAAGACGAAAACGCAATATTAGGTACACTTTATCAACAATAAGAATTGTGACAAACGACAATACTAACATGTACCACACCTTAGATCGTCCCGGAGCAGAACAATCTAAATGCAATTACTTTGCTATTAATTATTGAAACGAAATGGAAAAGTATGTTGAGTAGTAATTGAAATAATTTATTTCAACATGGTTTAATGGTAAAAAATATTGTGTATGAAATATAACGTCTGTATTGGAAATGTAAATGCGTATTCTAATACACTAAAATAATTATATAAGTATAATTAATGTTTATACAACATTTTTACTATTTTTATTATTTATAGAATTTATTGATAATTTATATTTATATTATTAATAGAATATTTTATCTAACACAATCTAAACAACGTATGTGCAAAAGAATTTAATTTGCGAATTCATTGGAAGAAACCATCTTAAAAATCCACTAGTATTTCCAAACAATGTTATTTAAAGATGCCTCTAAAATGTTTTTTTAACTCAGCAAACATCGAATGTATTTTTGGACAATAAGCCCTTCATATTACCAGAAAACGCGTTATGACGACATTTAAGACGACAGGATCCAACCGCTCGTCCTCTTTTACCTCCGGGAGACCGCGAGGCGTCCTCAAGACCCTCACTCCACCCCCGCCCGCAAGCCGAGGGCGGACTCCGACATTAATTTTTTTCATCAACGGCGGTCCCATAAATCCGATGAATGCGAGCGACCCACGAAAGAAAAATTGTTTACCCTAAGCTCCAGAAAGTTAATTGAAGCGTTTTCTTCGAATGTAATTAAACGTGAGGCTATATTTTTAATGAAAGGGCTTCTAAGAGTTTTTTCTACCCACGCCCTCCCCCCCCCCAACTCCTCACTCACCTCGGTTTCTACTTCCTCAGGAGAACCGGTGGCGCCGGTAACATCCAGCATAAAATACTCCTCCCAGTGGTTTAGTAAAGTCTGGTGTATAATTTCTCGCAAGAAACAGCACGGCGTGGGTTGAAGGGCTGGGTATCGAGTATGTGCTGAATGCGAGAAAAAAAACAGAAGGGGGAACAAAAACAAGAGTATTAGGTATATGATAAACTATAAAGAGGATAAATAAAAAAATAAGAGAGAAGACGAGAAGAATCAGGAGAGTTGAACAAAGAAGAAGTATGAGAGATCGGAATAGAGGGTAGAAGTGGAAGGAGGATAAGGATGCTCAGATTGAGAATGGATAGAGAAAAAAAAATTACATAGGGAAAAGTAAATGAAGGAATCATGAATAAGAATAACAGAGGACGAAAAGTAAAATAGGCAAAATGTAAGAGAGTAAAATTGTGTGATAAAAAATATTAAGTAAGAGACATGTGCAAAATAGAGACAGAGAAAGAGAGAGACAGAAGGAGAATGAGAGAAAAAATAGAGAAAGAGGAAGGGTAAATATGTACAAAAATTCACAAGATATAGTGAGGCATTTCGACACATTTTAACAACCAAGGAAGAGAGAGCGAGAGAAAGAGAGAGTGAGGGAGAAAGCGAGAGCAACAACCGAAACGAGCAAAACGACCAGAATCAAGAAAGCGAGACGCTCGACAGGGGACGGTTTAAGGAAGGAAAGGAAAAGAGAGCGGAGACCGGCACATTCACGGGAGAGAGCCCCGCCCCCGGCCGAGAGCAGAGTGCCGTGGAGGGTTAGCACCTCGCCGCCGCTTTTTGCGGGTCGCCAAGGCGGAATAAACAGCGGCGCAACGAGCCGCGCACTGCCTGCCCGCCCGCCCGCTCTCCTTCCGCGGAGCCCCTGCCGCGCAGGCGGGCGACAACCCGCCTGACAGCGCCGCGTCGAGCGGGCCCGAGAGCGCCGGCAGGCAGGCGCCAAGCCGTGCTAAACGCCGGTGCCACGGTGCGGCGCCAGGTCGTTGCGTCAGCCCCGCACAGTGGGCGGTGGCACGCGGAGCTGCGAGGAACAAACGAACGAACGTACATTCGAACGAAAAAAACAACTAATAAGCGAAACTGCGCATTTGAACAAAGAAAAGGAAGAACGCGAAAAAGAAAGTAAATTAACGGACAAATTGATATACTGCCGGACTGTCAGTTAAACAGACATACGAACAGATGAACGGACAGTCGAAAAGTCAGATTATATGGATTAACGCACTGACGAAGATACTGGCCTCCAAAGAAACTCCCAGGCTAATCGAAGGACGGTTTGGCAGACGGGCTAATAGGCAAACGGGCAGATGAGCAAACAGACAAACTCACGAACGTGCAAATAGACCACCGGAGTAATTGGCGAACTCATTGACGAGGAAATGAACACATATAGGAACCAATGAACAATCGACCAGTCAAATAATCGGATTATTGAGAAACACGTAAAACACTAAATACGTAGATAATTAACTACTACATCAAAATTTCATCGAAACATTGCACACAACAACCGATTATATTGATACTTCTCCATAATTCACCCTCGTGATTTAATATTTATTTCTTGAAAATAATCTTTATAGCATTTTGAATTTAAGAAGTTTCAAAACCCTTCAATATAGTATGAATAGCCTAAATTATCTTGTGTGCAAACATGTATCACTGCGGTCATTTGCTTTATTATCCTCCCATGTGTTAACTTCCTATAATAATTATATTATAATATCAGTGTTATTTCACAAAAAATACAACTATATTCACAACAAAAACTGGCATGCATTGATTGAAAATAGCGGCTTGACTGCTAACATACCGCAAACTATAACAACAATTCAATTCAGACCCTAAATTTTATCTCTAGTAGATATATTGTGCAGAAAATTGTAGCATCGTTATGGAGAGTAAATGGAGAGGTTGGTTACGATAATCATATAAGATATGGATGTTTTCTTCGAACCATTGTGGTAATGACGCCTTTCTCAATCTACAATTTATCTTATCGGTTGAACAGCTTCCGATCATTCATTTCTTATTACAGAATGGAAGGCACAAGCAAAAAGCGACTGTGACCATCGACTGTGGCGGAAGAAGCGCTAGAAGCAAAGGAGTTTACTTATACTTTGCCATAACAGAAATTGGTATAAATAAATGTCCTAAAACTGAGAAGAATATCTGTAATATTTCATAATTTTCTTTCCTCTATGTTCCGTCGCTAAGAATGTAATAATTTGGTGAATTACAATAGGCAAATCCAAGAACCACTCAAATACATACAGTTTTAAAATAAAAACATATGTATAGAAAGGAAAAATAGGAGAAACCATGCAAGAAACGAGAGGCGGTTTTGTTTTTGACTCTTCACCCGGATATCAAAAGTGTAGTAACACTACATAAAATGTTTAGAACACAATATTTACTGTACGTATCAGTTAACTCAATCATTAAGATTACTTTCTTGTAATATTTATCATGAAAAAATAATATTTAGTCGTCCATAAGATAGGATAAATTTATTTAAACTACAATTGGGTATAAACTCGGTGGAAGCTAATTACATCAATAAAGTCATATAATTAACATAAAATTATATAATAATTTCATGAATTACGTAAAGAGAGGGTAGGAGATTTGAGTCAGCGTCACACTGATGTACTAATGGGTAGCGAGGTATTTATTGTTCATAACATTGGCATTATTTTACATTTTTCAACATTCGTTGAAACAATTCCTTTTTGAGTCATATTCTAAATCATTAAAATATCAACTATTTAATTTCTAAAAAGGTAAATAAATTGAAGGTATTGATTTGTTAGGTGCAGTCAGCATCGTCAACTAATTCCGACTTCAATTATCATACATTTTAATACATAAAACAAATAAAATTAATGCAAATTGTTTTTACTGTGCCATACTTTTTCTCCTCCTTGCATTTACAAAGGGGCGTGGTGTTATCAGAAGCGTTTCGTAATTATTTAGAGGGATTCAACCGCGCATTACGGGTGCGATACAAGGGGGGACAGGGAACATTCAAAATACTCCAAGTTTGTGATACGTAATTTATGGGCGCCCCTTTCTAAAAAACGTTGTACTTTTTTTCCAACATTTTCTTACACTTTCGTTCCCATCAATAAGAACCACTGGTGAGTAATAGCGTTCATCTCGCGAATTCGTCTCTCAAAGTTCTCCCCCGCGGCACCACTGTGTGTTCGTCTCCCCGCAGGACGCGCCGGCTGCGGGGCTTTTTTGCCGGCGGTGGGCGGCAGGGCGCACCAGCAGCGAGACAGTGCGGGCACCGCCCGGCTTTTATGTAGCGGATCCCGTGTTTTGTCTCGCCTTCAAATGGGATCTCCCCCGCGCTAAACGTCAGGTTTGCGCATTTACACCATAAAAGTCCGAGTTTTACCGATGCGAGTGAAAGTGGCACAGTGTATATACACAGAGGGAAAAACGTTCGTTAGAATGATTGCAGAAAATGCATTTGAAATGAAAGCGCGGAATAAATTCAGAGGAAGAAACTAATAAATAAAACGATGCTGTTTCAATACGTTTGGTTGGCAATTTAGTATTTCATGAGAAGTAACAAATCAAATGTAAAAATTATTACGTATTTACTGTACAAGAAAATAAGAAAATACTCATAGAAACAGGATTTTGAATATAATAATTTGAAGTTGCTCTCATAGAGCTAGTATAAATGTGAAATTCATGCTGTTTCGGGGAGATAACTATTTCTTAGCAGTAATAAAGAATAGTATATGAAGCAATTTCGGCAAGTTATATATTCTCAAAAAGACGGCTCCAAATTTGCAATATAAATGTGCTTAGCAGAAGGCTTAAGATGGTTTTACCCTTCTATAATATTCAACTGAAATTTCAATTTTTCTGTTAGAGCGTCGTAAAATGAAAATTGGAAAACAACATACGTGTTTTTTGATAAAACCGATTGCATGAACATAAATAGTACATCAAAGAAAACTATATCATTGCGTTAACGCATACTTGCTTAAAATATTATGTTCTATGATATTTTATTCAAATTACGCTCATTTTTAAAAACATCTTGATTACTGGATGCGTTGTTGCTAGATTTTAATGTTTAAATAAATTTGTTTACACTGATTATATGGAGACAAATTGTTCCAAAATGCTTTACATACACAAAATGAATATTGAAAAGCGCATTGAAAGTGATGTATGCTAGCGAAAGTCAGTTTTGATTATATTATTGTTTTTATCAATGTATACTTTAATAAAACGTGCCACGTTTACATTTCATTGATTCTACCTCTTGAGATTTGGGGACGATGTACAGGAAGGCTGGGGTACTAGGGGACGATGAGCCAAACCTTGGTAAGAAATTAATGTATCTAGTTGCATTTGAGGCTTAAGGGGTAGTTCAAATCTCGTACCAGAGCAATGGTACAAGCTCAGAGAAGGAGAGTCTAGGATAGTCGAGGGGCAAATATGTAAAGATATAGGGCCGAGATGATTCTTTGCAATGTTCTTGGTGTACGAAGGTACTCTTCTCCGCGTACAAGAGAAACGGAAGGTACCGCGAGGCACCCTGGCAGTCTAGGCGTCGGAGAGAACGCCGGACTAACTAGTACTTGAAAGTCTGCGCCATTTGGTATCACCACTAGTTTATGCATACAGTAACATTGCTCTTGATTTAAATTTACACCATTTCATCGTAAGATAGTAATAAAACTGTAGTGTTGTGTGAAACAACATACAGATCTTCTTTTTTATATAAAAATCAATTATTAAAATTTTAAAAAAATGTTTTGCGCGACAAAACAGATACAAGGAAATTATTTCAGTCATCTGAGAGATTACCACATACAAAAACATCGTAAAAACTATTGAATGGGGTTTATACCATAAATAAGTATATGGTATTATAAAAAAGCAGTTATTTTGAAAACACAGAGACACTCAAATTTTATTTACACTAGGTGTTCCATTTAAAATTGGTTTTGGAAATATCTCGAAAAGTGCAGGTCGGAGCTCGGGTGATAGTTGATTTTGGTATCAATGGATGGTACCCGTGTATAGAAACACTTTCATTACCTACTTTTCTTCATACGACGTGCAATTTCGAGATATATCCAAAACCAATTTTAAATGGAACACCAGATATTCGCAGATAAATTTTATATACGGTAGTTCACTTTTATTATTTTATTACGTTTTTCAAAATCGTGATTTATTGATATGATTTTGATTTTGACCTGATCCGATTTATAGCCGTGTTACTTCCCGAGACAATGCTTAATTCTTTTTGTTTACCTTCAAAGTCTGAGAGGAATACAAATGTCATCTCGTTTTCAAGACCTATGGGTCGCTTCCAAATTTCTGGAAGGTTCACTTCATCTCCTCGCTTTGTTGTTGTTGATAGTTATCCTAGCGGAGTAATATTCAAACTGCAGATATTAGATAGGTTGTGTATTGTAAACTGTGTATTGTAGACACGTTTTCTCGTTTTCTACCAAGAGACCATTTACGTTCGTAAACAAAACGCTATTTCTCCAAGGTTAAAGGTCGTTTTATTTACGAAAAACGGCCTTGCGCATATCATTATTATAATGTCATTTCAAATCCCCCACAGTATTAGGAATATTCTTTGTGCGTGCTTTGAGATTTTGGCTACAAAACTGCAACCATTATGCTGTCTCCACGAAATTCAATAGCCATATAATCAACAGCACGAAACCGAAACTATGAAACCAAATTAAATTGGAGCAATACTCGTGAGGTAAGAACTTCAATAGAGAGACTGAAGCAGAAGCAGGGACAAACCAAGAGTGAACCGTAAGTGTTTATTATTCTGAAACTATAACGGATAAAATGGTTTCGGTGAAAGGTTTCGTAAATTATTCATATTTCCTGCAATATATTTCGCTGGATTCACGTTTTATGCTGGGCATCATAGTGTAAAGAACACACATTTAAACATACAAAACCTCTACGTGAACATCTAAAAGAGGATATATTGTTTTTCTTTTCTGAGGATGTCTTCAAGGATGTCCAAACATTTCTGTAAAAATAAACATTTTAGTTATGCACATACCTAATATTTCGTTTATAAAACACATAACACTAAGTGTTAATAAAATATACTAAACGAAACGTTTTGTAATCCAAAACCAAAGTCGGTAGTAAATATTTTATGAGCTAAAACCGGAATATTATTTGAAACGTTCAGATGTGTTGATTTATAATTAAAATGGCAATTAAGCAAATACAATGTGTCGAGGAGTAAAGTAAAAACGGAAACCTGGAAAGCCAGCACAAGTAGATCGCTCAGGGTTAGAACAACGTGCTCTCGCTTTTGATAACCCAGTGACGAACGTCGCAGACCGCTGTTGGTCATTTGGGTAATCGACGCTGCGGTTCGTTGTGATTTAAAACGCCGGTCGTGACACCTTTTATGCGTTTATAGTTTATGGCCCGCGGTAATATTGCCGCGCGACTCTGCGGTTGCCGTTCGATTTTGTGTCGAATTCCGAAACAGAAAGCTCCGCTTTCCGCGTGTTCATAAGCCACTCACGTTCAGGGAAGGAAACTGTGCAATGATGTGGTTTGTTGATAAAAATGGCGGTGTCTTATCGATGCCAAGAACTGTGAAGTTTCAGGGGAAGAAACGTTTATATCAGAGGATTTATAATCGGAATGAGCCTGATTTTGATATCCATATAGTTTACACATTTAGTATTTGTTTGAAAATTGAAGATTGTGTGGTGATGGTGTCTTCCCAAAAAGGTAATATTTTTTTCTCTAAACTTCATTTGTTCCTTAGTATCTTGTCTTCATTTGCAATTCTCAATGTTGCGCTACAGAGTTTTCATTAAACTCTTCAATATTTATTAGCAAATAGAGTTTGTTAGTTAATTCCCTTAAATTTATACGATAAACAAAGTCGCTTGTTGGAAATTTCACACGTAGTCAGGGTAAAAATTGTTGAATGAAATTTCAGTCATGCTTGCTCTCTTACCACTTTTTACTTCGCAGTTGTGTTAGTCATAAACCGTATTTTCATCATAATTTCTCACGATATTTACGCTGCATTTCCGTCGTAACGTATACATTTTAAAGCAAATTTTGCAGGAATGCAGTGGTAATAGTACTTCATAATTAATTATTTCAAATTGTTTAGTCAGTGTTTATGAGTCTACCTATTTGCCAAGTAATTTCACCAATAATGTCTTTACAATATGCATGAAGAGAAGTTTAATGTTTTGCGTAAAATAGCACAATACAATTATCGATGTTCTTTCAATTGTTTTTAATTTCTATGGTGTGCGTTTTCCAAGCTTGGCTCTGGAACCCCATACTTGTTCGAGAGAATTGGCCTTTTGGGCCGCACGTAAAGACTCTTCTGACCGATTCTCCCTAGCGGCTTGGCCAATCACGCAGACTCTTTTTGACCGGTGGACTGCGAGATTTCGACGACCTGCCCTCCGCTCCTCTCCTATCGGCAAAGCGAGACGGTCCGCGTCTAATTGCCGGAAAGCGGAGTGAAGCGCTGGCGGCCGCCGCTCGCACCGCCCGCGCAACCCAAGCTGTCCACCCGCACGACCCACCAGCCACCGACCACCTCTCCGCCCTTCCCGCCCCCGCCGTTCCGACCCTCGCCGTCCCTCCCCATTCCCGCCCCGTCGTTCGCACTCCACATGCTCCGCCGACGCTCCGCCCCACGCTCGCCTCGCCCCTCCCCTTCTTGCCCACCTCGCTGCGCCCCGACTCCGGCCTCGGTCAACCAGCTCACCCGCCCTCGCGAGCAATTTGGGCGACCGCAGAGGGGCGGAAAATCGGCCGTGATGTGCATCTATCCTTTTCGTCGGGCGCAGAGTCCACTCGTTTTATGTGTGGCTGCAGCTGCCAGCCCCCCCCCCCCCCCCCCCCCGCCGCTCCGGCCGCTTGCGCGACATTTGTTTTAACATTGATTCTTTCCCAGCCGAGGCAGGACGCGACGGTGAATTTCTCAACTCTCGAGATAGGTTGCGATCTTTTCGGCGCTTTTTTGTTTAATCGATTTTTTCTTCTTAACATTTCTGTCACGATATCATTTCCTCGGAGTTGTGCACTTCGCGACGAGAGAATGCCTACATCTGGAGGTAGGAATGCAACGTTTCATAAATTATTTTCATTCTATGGTAGCGAATGAGGTTACTATGACTAGTTGACTTGTGAGTATTATTCAAGTGATTATATTTTATTACAATAATCTCGTTACGAGATATCACGTGCTCTAGACAGTAGTAGATAAAGGCAGATATCTGATAGAAAAAAATAAGGATTCAATCCATGAGTCTTAGATTTTACCACTTCTTCTCCAAATAAATATTTTTAAATTAAAAATAAGTATTTTAAAGTGCTTATTATTACTTCATTGTTCGCCCTGGAGATACTATATTATTTAATTACTTCAAATTATTTCAAAAGACAATAATAACAAACTGAGCAGCTGTCAAAATAGCATGATGGTGACAAGAGGCCACATATAATTAATAATAGTGATTTTCGTATATTCAACATAAGCTAGATAATTAGGCAGGCTACATCCGCTAACTGAAGGGAAATTTTTGCGCGATTTTTTATTTCCTTATTCTCGTCCACTCGTCTGTCCTTACTCACAAAGATACACACACAAGTACCACATTCTCAGATGTGTAGGAGTACCACTCGCGAGCTTAGAGGTTGTCACGGCTGGGGTAGTACGTTGATGGTGGAGATACCTGGGGATGACGAACCTGACCCAGAGATAAGCAAGAGATAACCGTATCTCACGATCTAGAGGGGGACAAAGTGCGCCCCTCCAGGAATATAACATGTACTACACCAACAGTCTCAATGGCCGTAGCAGTTGACGTGCCCGAAAACAAAATAATCAATTAAAACTATTTTAAACTGCTCTTCCACTAAATATGATAAATGTGACATAAAGCAACTTACCTATGAGATACATATGCAGAAAGCAGCAATTTCACTCATATTAAAAGGTAAAAAAGTTCAAAGGGAAACATATCCCGGCATTTCATAAAAAAATGGAGATCCTACCTAACACTCGTGAAAAGTCGTAGATTCATTTCGTTGAATCTACCTATTGACACTGACATGTAACACGTATGCATGCGAAGAGTTGATTGCTGCGAGTGCAGGAAAGGCAAATGTGCGAGTTCCTGCAACAGAGTGGATTCACCCGAAACGAACGACCATTTGCAGTGTTCAGTGCGTGTGTCAACTAGACCGGATGTTTCCCAGAGCGCGGTCTACCGCTTGTTGTAAATAAGCCGATATGAAAAGTAAATAAATCACGCAAATTCCCGGAAAACGGTGCTGGGAGCGTGACACAAAATAATGGAGTGATCGTTTTATCACAGATTTGTATGGTAATCTGATCGGCTTTGCTACAAACGGAACGCAGAACACTAGATTATAACATGTGAGCAAGGACGAGAAGTGGGTGGGTCTCTGCTACATCCAAGCATATCAGAGTTCTCCGTGGTGTGGACGAGGTTATTAGGGTTTATTGCTCGCTTCCCGTCCGAATTCTGTGATAATTTTCATCATACTCTGAAAGAAAAGAACAGAGTTACGTTTTTCACCGTAAATGTTGAGAGCTTGTCCTGTTACGACGACTTTTCAACGATTAAACGGATTTTCATACGGATCGCAGAACAAAACGATTTATTTTCAACGTGACCGTGGTTTTAGAGTGATAATCTAGCTGGACTGTGTCGACGTTTGGCACGACAATCGACTGCAGTTTTCAGCCGCTGCGTGTGCATCAACTCGAAATCGAACTCGACGTGATAGCGGAGCCCAATATTTCTTCGAATTTAGCCCAAGGCTAAAGTGGCATGCTAATCGATCGATCATTCACTGATGCTATATCATTAGTTTGCAACTCTGGTAGCAGAGTATGCTGCGAACTGCATATATTGACGCTACAACATCATGTTGGCAGCATTCATGTGTATATAGTTGCCTCTGTATACATTATTAATAATATTTATATAATAATATAATAATAATTTAATAATACACTTCGTTGTACAGATCATTGGTTACCGGACAGCTCAAGTCGTGCAAATATGAATCAAGTATCTATAATAATTATCGTAATTTATCGCATTTTGTTGCCACAATTGAGAACTTCTTCCATTTGGACCTAAAAGATTGGGCAAAACCTCATTCTCGACTCACTATTAATTTCAATATTGCTCTCGTTTGCCATAACACTTCGCTATGCCCAACTCCCTATTAGGCCTAAATAGAGCAAATAACGGACATGTGCTTAGTTTGTAAATCGAGACTATAGAAGGTATATAATAGAGTTCATTATTTTCGTTATCATTATGACGTTCAATACTTTTCGAAATATTTATTTATTTATTTATTTATTTATTTATTTATTTATTTATTTATTTATTTATTTATTTATTTACTAGGTAATTATTACAAACAATTTTTCGAAATATCACTGTGGAATATAAAAAAAATGTAAATAAGGATACTATTTCTTGTTGTAGAAGTATTCATAAATCGTCTTAGACTACTACTCATTTGTTTCGATTGTTCTCATTTGAGGGACCGTTAAAATAATTCACGGATGCCTACCGTTAAGAGACGCTCTTAATACTTGATCCCAATATTATATCATCATTTAATAGATACTGAAAGACCTGATTGGTAAAGAACAGCATATATTTTCAGTATTGATTAATGTTTTTGCCAACGTTTCTTCCAGTTATTCTGGGACTCTTCAGCGATTACGTTTTAAGAACACTTGTGACGCAAATGTTATAACAGACCACACTCATAGTCTCTGTTCTAGACTAAGTCTGGCATTGGTCAATCTGGTGTAGTCAAATTTGGTAAGAAAAAAAATGTTGTAGATTCTTCTGCCAGGGTCTTCAAATGCTTTTGGCTGTACGAACATCGTAGAGTATGGTTTTGGGACTTTTCCCCGAATTTAATCTTTTAAAATTTACTCTGTGTAAATCTTCCAAATTTTTCGTGCATTAGGGCTGTTGATGGAGGTAGAGACAGTGAAGATTTAGACATCCTTTATTGGATGGTTACGATTCCCTAGACAGCAGGGACGTTTGCTAGATTCTCGTCAAATTGACTCCTTTGGTTTTGTAAATATTTTTGTCTAAACACTAACATTCCCGGTGTTTGCAATATTAACGATTCCTAAATTCACTTTGTACTGCAAAAAGTATTTTTTAGACTCTCACAGAAGAATGAAATCTGCGCACATTTACTAATCGAAAATATGATAGCTTAGATTCTTCTTTGTGCTTCGGTGGTAGTTCTCGAGTGGTAAAATTACATCATCTCCCAAAAGAGAGCTGCGCTACTTTTTGACAATGAAAGAGAAATAAATATGTTATTTTTAATTTGTGTCCCTCTGATGTAGTTAAACACATCTCTCTAACCAAAGTCCAATATTCCAGGAAAATAAAAAATTGGTTTTGAACGATTTTAATTTAGGTTCTTTAGCAACAAAATGTTATTTGCATTGTTCGAGAAATGCCGAATGTACCCGGAATCAGAGTACAATACAATCAACCATAAAACGAATTCTAGGATTAACAGAATTAGGAGGCTATATTATTTATTTGAAACTCTTTTCAACTTTTACTTTGTAAAAAAAAGCTGAATTTGAGAGAGATAGTGCAATTAAAAAAATACCCTACACGTTTGAAAATAAGAGGTGTGTAAATCATTGACGTTGCATATCCAACTTTTAGTAATCTATAATATAGTATGTGACTCAAAATATCTAGGATAAATTAGTGTGTGCTTGAATTTCATCCATCTTCTTATTTACAGTTAATGTTACGCATAGGACGAAGTGAAATAACTTCGATGTTACTGTACATTCTCATTTAAGCCACCTTACCTGCTATACTTCGCGGGTATTCGCGGTATTAGCGCTATGTATATGCGAATGTACAGTATCGTCGATGTTATTTCACTTTCAGTTTGTTGAGGCATGCATTTTACCGCAGCGAATGAAAGACAAGATATCGTTTGAGATTTTCAAAAAACGGGGACGGGAAACCTCCTAGCACAACAAACGTCCTAGTTTGTTTGAGGGGGGAGGAGGAGAGGGTGTAGGGGTGGTGCTGGTTGTGGTTGTGGTTGTGGTTGTGTTCCTCCCCCGTTGAAGCGGCAGATTTGGTTCCACCCCACTCGTCGACATTCTCCTCTCACCACCTGTATTTCCTAGTGCGACATCCCTCCAACCGCGTCAAGTTCGAAGCTTCTGACAGGCCTTCCGACAAGTGATGTATTGAAGAGCATCTAAGAGTGTAAGGGAAGAGGAAGGGACAGGCATAACATGCGATAAGCATCAAGTGTGAAATACATTTTATTATGGGTTGTGCTTGAAAACGTTGCGCCTATTATGATATTATGGTATATTTAACTGAACAAAACTATCACAAATTTTATACAGCCAACTTGACTAGCTTTGTTTGTGTATTATCATTTTGATGACGAAGCTCCAGGTTCTGGTCTCCGCAATTAGCATACTCTTGAGTGCAACAAACACTACATTATGAACATGATTAATCTTAACTCACATACGTCACATACTAGTACTACTAAAGTATTTTAATTCATTAAAATATGCATTCCACACGTTTCATTTATCCATATGCTTAAGCTATTTGTCAATAAGTACTTGTCAAGCGACATAGTAGGGGCACTAGTTAAAGGATGAAAATAGTAGTATGTAGAAACGAAAACAAATCTGTCTGTAGAAGCATAGTCAGACATAGATGCACCGAGATCAAAATATATAAAACTCCCAAATACATTAGCTTAATTGGCTCGAACGTGTTTCATAAAATAAGGAAAATTTTAGATTGAACTGATTCCGGATTAAGGGAATAGAATGTGCAGTTTTGTAATAAACGTTCACGATGCCACAGCAAATTGAATATCTGTTTGAACCGTCTTTCAAAACCTAGATTGTTTCCTAGACTGTCTTATTTAATTAAAGTTTCAGCAGTATGATTCAAGATTTATTTATAGACTGTTTTTTTTATTTTCACATTTATTGATATAACTTTGTAAAACAAAGTTTCGAGAACTCTTCAATTCTCATTTTCAAGGTTGTGATTTACTGAAAGAAACATAAATGTACATTTAAAATTATAAAACAAGGAGCAATAATATATATAAAATATATATAAAATACAAATTTTAAATGATACATAATTATAAAAAGAAAGCACAGCAAAGGAAGAATTGCGCTCAAAGAAATAGTTTGCACAGTGCGCAGGGTTCCGGAATTGCCGGTAAAAGTGTGCGAAAAAATGTTCAAATCGTTAGTTCTCCCAGCTATGAACTATGGGGCAGAAATTCGGGGATGAAGAGATAGATCGACTAGAAAGTTATCGAAACAGATTATTTCAAATTAATTTCTAGAGTATTCTAGATGCGCAGCAAAATGCCGGAGTCTTAAGAGAGTCGAAGTATAGGAATTTGGAGAGATTTTAAAACCGAAATCTATTAAACTTTGGATTAAATTAGCAGAATAAACAGGCTGAACACACTCATACATAGGTGCTTTAGAGTGAAATGCAGGGAAGCGACCATCGCTACTGGGCGTACAAAATTAAACGGCTACTTGACCGCGCAGGTTGGGAGACGTCTCTCCGGAAATGGTTGGAGATAGGGGAACCGTGAAATAGAACGGCTGTTTCCAATAAGACTTGCGGATATTAAAAGGCACGAGATCTGAGCAGGCAACGGCTGAAGAACGTTCGCTAGTAGCTCAATCCATGGCGAGTCCGTTATGGGGATTGCGAAGGTTACGTTCATACTCTCGAAAGGACGCAAGAGGGATACGCTTTGGTTCAGGTTGGGGATGAGTGCAGACGTAGACTAAAGGACGCAGTGGTAATGGATCTGTGTGCTTTGCGTGGATAAGGAAGACTGGATCCACATCCTCTTAATTTGCTTTGCAACCGAATTATGGAGAAAAAAATGGATGGGAATGGGAATTAATACTTTCTAAACAGGAACGTAAACGCCGCCCAAAACATTTTAGTGATAAAAGGTCTAATCATGAAAGAATTACGAACATTTAAGAAAGGTTCGGACCATTAGGGAAACTGAAATTAGGGAATTGGAGAAAACAGCACGTTAGCTCTGAGCGGAACCTAGACTGGAAGAATAAATAAGTCAATAAGCTAACAATATGTAAGTTAAATCAGTAATTTTATTTAAGTAATTAAACAGTTAAGAAATAATCATAAGTCATAGTTAATTGGTAAGTAAAATTAATATAATAAATAAATAAAAACTGGCATAGTAATAAGCACATAGAGGGGGGAAGGTAAGGGGATCGAAAATATAAGGCAGAGGGCGTTGGTACGGACGATCTTCTGTGGCGCTGTTTGATTTCAGGTGCTGAGGGAGCCATTGCACTGGAAGAGACGCGGGACGCCGCGCCAGAAAAATAAAATAGCTAAAATAAACGTCGAAGATAGTAGATGTACTCGGCTTCTGACGGCAGGTTTTTCCCCTTCAGGGGTTTTTTCCTGAGCCGACCTTATGGTCTCTTTTCCGCGCTTTATGCATGGAGACCATTTGGGGTGGAATACCAGAATTCGAAAGATTAGAACGCGAAAGATGGTACTTATTGTAAATGGTTTTAAAGGCCTTCGGCCTACCACATAGGATCAAGTAAGCTAATTTGTCTGTAATAATTACCTATTAAATAAATAATAAAATAATAATTAGAAAAATAATGGTTGATAATATTAATCTACATATACGTAAAATGTACCAAGTACAGGCGATGGCTTACCTAAATTACATATAAAGCGTAAACTAATAATGTACCCCATAATAGTTCACACTATCTCTGGGCCATCTCAAAAGCAAAAATCCTTATTAAAATGTGAAAATTGTGAAAATAGTTCCAGTTTTGAACAATGTAAGTCTCGGACCAGACCAGTTCGCGTTACTAATGTGACTGAGGGTATGGATTGTTAACTGAATGAGCCATGGCTCTGATGCGGCTAGGTCAGGAGATGAAGGGGGTAAGGTCTAAAGGGAGAGGGTTTTGGTGAGAAATTACGAATATACATACCGTTGATCCCAAACTAAATTTGTATTTGAGTGTTAATTCTCAATACTAAGTAATCGTAAATATTATCGTAAGTATTCGAAATGTGGTTGCTCTAACTATGAATACCATGGCGTGTGTGGCGTGGGGTGTTGAGGAGATGAGAGGAGGGGTAGTGTGTAAAGCATGGGACGTCAGCGAGCGGCGTGAGACGCTGGGAGTAAGACGTGGGGTGAGGGAAATGGGGGAGGGGAAAAGAAGCGTTGGACGTGAGGCATGGGACAATGCGCGCTGCGAGTGATGGGGGATGAGAGGGTCGGGGTGGGCAGGACGAGGGGAGGAGGGGTTGGGCGTGATGCGTGGGTCTCGTGCCGCGCGGCATGGGGCGGTGAGGGGAGGAGGATGGGCTGTGGGACACGGCCGCGGGGTGGGGGTTGCGGGCTGTGAGGCGTGCAGCATGACCCGCGGGGTGTGAGGTATGAGGTGCGAGGCGCGTGATGTGGACTGTGAGGCATGGGCTGTGAGGCAGGGGGTGTGAGGCATGGGGTGTGAGGCATGGGGTGTGAAGCGCGGGGCGTGATGCATGAGGTGTGAGGTGTGAGGCATGAGGTGTGAGGCATGGGGGTGTGGGGCATGTGTTGTGAGGCATGGGGTGTGAGGCGCGGGGTGTGAGGCATGGGGTGCAAGGCATGAGGTGTGAGGCGCGGGGCGTGAGGCATGAGGTGTGAGGCGCGGACCGTGAGGCGCGGGGCGCGGGCGTGGGGTGCAGGCGGGCGCGCCACGCCGTTAATCGACGTGTGGCCCTACGGGGACACAAGGACCCGCGGCGCGGCATACAGATGGGCGGCGGCGGAGGGCCCGTGATGGCTAAAATATCATCTACATAATGAGGCGGCGGCTGCCGCAGCGTAATGCGCGAGCTACCTGCCGGGAGCAGCAAGGCGGGGGCGGTGGGTGACGGGTGAAGTGGGAGCTGGGTGCACAAGGGAGCGTGAGGCGTTGAGGGGAGGTAGGATGGGGCTGTTGCTGAAGGAGGTGGGGATTCGCAAGGGGGAGGCGTGGTGGAGACAGGCCATAGTGACGCAGAGTTACGGGAGACGAGGTGTGGGCATGGGCCGAAATAAGCGAGGTATTATGAGGAGGCGGTATCAGACCGGTGGGGTGTCGAGGGTGTGTGGGGGGCAGTGTGGACTAGATGTGAGTACTAAGATGAATAAGTTTGAGGGCGGTGTGGAATGGATGTGGGGTGGTGTGGAGCGTGTGTGGTGGCAGTATGGAATGGGTTTTGGGCCGGTGTGCAATGGGTATGAGACCAATGTGGAGTATGGGTACGGAGGAGGAGACGAGGGTTAAAGGGAGAGAGGTGGTGTGGGGAAAATGCTGCGGAGGAGAAGGCTAACAAGGAGGGCGATATGGGAGCAGGACTGGTGCCAAATGCAGCGGTTGAGGTGGGGCTCGAGGAACGACGACAGCGGTGGCATAGCAGAGGTACACAATGTATAGGAGTATATGTGAGTGTGCTGCGGGGAACAGAGTAGGTACGGAGTGTCGTGAGCGAGAATCTTGACGGGGCGGAGGTGAAGCCTGGCTTGAGAGGATGGCCGGAAAGTAGATGTCACAATGCACTATCGATTATAACAATTGCACTTTTTGTCGCTGTTGCCAACTCACAAGTCTTTGGCCGTAAGTGTTAATTGGGAATTCCTTACTATTTTGTAGGCAACATAATTTATATACAGGTATTTTTCATCTGAAATCGTCAGGTATGCATAGTTTGATATCATATAAACAATAACTATTAGAAAATTGATGATTTATAACATGAAAACATGCAGAGATTCTTTGCCAAGACAAATCGAGATTATTGAACGGAACGTCATTACTGTAATCCATAATGTAACATGTAACAATTGATTGCTACGTTTTGCTCATTACCCTCTCATAAAATGTGCAACCATACTTCAAATTATTCAGCTTATTCAACCTTGGATTGTATGTTAAATCCAACATCATGTGGGTGCAATTAAATGTTCCAAAAATGTAAATTAGAAGGTTACCTTATATTCTGAATAGACAAATTGTAAATTTTGTATAATTTTAATTAATGAAGTTTTGAAAACCAGTATGTTATACATGCTGTAATACAAATATTGACAATAGTGCACAATTAGGAAACTATAATAATTAGCATTAATAATAAAATAACTTAAAACGTTGCACATCTGTATGTTATTACTTCATTTTTAATTCTGATGCAACTTGTATCCAAATAATTTAGACTGGGAGGTTTATGCAAGCTTTTAGTCCTATGAATGCAAATGTGACATGAAGGTTTTGAAATATGCGTAGAAATGTTTAAAATAAACAGCGTTTAATTATAAAAACACTTGTTTTGAAATGGTAATCACATCTTTTTACCCCTACGAAAAAGAGTGTATGTGCAAATGAATAACAGATTAGTTATTTCAGCACATTTTATTAATAATCTACAAAACTAAGGTCACCTAAATTCATATTAAAATTTCGTTAACTTTTTCTCTTCTTGGGGACTGCCTTCTATCAGAATGTATTGTCTTCTTTTTCGTAAAACGATCTTTAGATATCACATGATGACACGAACACTTATTCATATTTTAACACGTTTCGGCTAAATACTTTCGGAGAAAGGCAAGTACACAGAGACGCAATATTTTCTCAATCATCTTCCTATTTTACCATATGCCCATTCTTTATTTACTTGATATCTCAGCAGATATTACTTGACCAGTCCTGGCTGTCAGCCATTCAATCGTTTTTGTTTACGCTTGCTTTAAAAAGTAAGGAACATTATCATTTACATAAATTCATAATTTTTACTTAAATATGAATGTATTCAGAAGAACATTTCCTAGAACAGAACCACAAAATTGAACAAAATTGTACACACTTCAAAATTGAACAAAATTGAAGAAAAGTGTACAAAATTGAACAAAATTGAAGAAAAGTGTACAAAATTGAACAAAATTTTAACATACGCATATTTAGGCCCTAAACATCTAAAACATGCAATATATTCATTATTTGCGCCAAGTAAACTCTCAGATTCAACATTTTACGAGAAAACAGAAATTTTAAGTTACTGGTTGATAGTGTTGAACAGTATAGTTCTGAAGAAGGCCACAAGACGATGGCCGAAACGTAAGGTCGATCGACTGAGACAAGGCTGATCCCGGACGGCCAAGTATCCTCTAAATACCCATGATCCAAGAAGAGACAACTTGCAAGTGAGACATAACCACACCTTTGAAAGTCTTTTCATAATAATTATTTTTCTCACGGGAATTGTCTGGTTGCCAAATGTTAACATGTAATTCAAAACTTACGTGAAAGTTCATGTTTTGCTAGCATGCTGAACAGTTCTGACACAATGACAAAGTTAATTTCGTCTAGCAATTGCTTATGTGTTTGACACAAGAGTTTATTATAAGTAGGTGTGGTTACAACTGTTGCCTAACCAATACGCTCATTATAACTAGATCATTCTACAGAACGAGGATCTATAATTCAGAGCTGTAATTAGCAGATGCTGCTCTCGCAATTGTTATAGCTGGAATCTATGCGTCATTAGCTAGCTTCAAGTGGCAGAGAATATTAAACGCAAATACATTTAACTATCTACTTATTGTGGGAGATTCGTGGGAGATACACGTAATCAATGCTCTTTTCAATGCTGCTTTTCGTCTTGTACGGTATTATTATTATTATTATTATTATTATTATTATTATTATTATTATTATTGTTATTATTATCATTATTATTATTAATGTAAGTGTTGTAATTTTTGCAATTATTGCCATTAACTGCCACCGGGTCATACCCAATTGCAGTTCTAATAAATGTATGTATGTATATATTCCCCATGAATATTCCTCGGGCTAGATTGATATATTACTTTATAACTGTCACTATCCGTAATATAGAGTGTCGGTATTATTGTAAGGAACAACGCACGTTTGATTAAAAGCTGCATTGCACATCCAATCATATTAATTAATTCAATTGAAATTTATTTTACTCTCAATTTCATAACTTATTTCGACCTTTGTAATTAAAGGCTAGGAATTAGTCAACGTTATTTCTCTTGCAAGAGTATCGTCTCCATTATAAACGGTCGAAGTAAAAGAACAAATGTTTTGTGAAAACAACATAAAACATAAAATTCAGTTTATTAGAAACAACATAAAATTCCAGTTATTAAAAGCAATAAAAGTGTACATTCTAATTTGTTTGGCAGTGAATGCGTGACTACTGGTAAGTATGCGTTCATTCTACATATTTTAGTGTATTATTAATATTAGTCGTTAAAACCGGGTCATAAAAGCAAGGAATAACATTTCTAGATCCCACAATTCTTCTTTAAAGTAAAAATCACGAACGCATTTAAACTTACAACTTTCTGACGAAAAGCCGCCGTGTTTTTATTACGTAGATCTATTATTTACACTCGAATGTCTCATTTCACCTTCTTGCATCCCTGAAGCAAAGTTCGCGCAGCACCCGTTGTGTCAAAGACCTTAAAACGAGCGCTGAGCGCTTCTTTCCGTTGGCGCAGGCGCCGCAAAGAAAAGGCAGCTGCGCGCATTCAAAATGGCAGTCGTTTAGCGCGCTCCGCACCCCGCGATCCCTCGCGTACTGGCGCTGTTCGCCGCCGAGCCCTAGGGTCGCCGCCCTCTCTCTCGTCGGCGGCGTGGCCGACTGTCGAGTGGGCAATTCACGCAAGTGGACTTCTGTCAAAATGAAATGGCTTCTACCTCTACGGATCGATTTTTAAATACAAAATTAAATTGCTATTATATTTTATTCATAAGGTTAAAAACGGTTCAATTGTCAATAGAATCCTGCTAAAGAATGTATCTTTTCCATTTACGGATGAGTATTTTTTACCCACTTTTATGTATTTGGATTTTTAGGGTTAGAACAATATGACTTTTGCTCAGCTGCCGGTGGTGTCGTGGCGTGGGTGCCAGTCGCCCAGGCGGAGGAAAAGTTCGCCGCCCCCTTATTTAAGTATTTCAATTTAAAAGAATAAAATATACGAACTTGAACAGCGTAGCATAAGTCAAAAATACAATGAACATAAATAAAAAACTTAAATAAAATATTTAATACATAGGCGAATGCGTACATACACGAACAATACAATTTGTCATCAAAGTTCAATTATTGAATAATCACTACGCGTACTTATGAGCACTAAAATGAAAGTTTGGTAACCGCATACAAATACATGATTCAGGTTTGTGAATTAGACAACTGGATATGCATTATGATAGGAATTGGTGTGGCATTTACGACAGTTGCATCATAATAATAGATGTGAAGCGTTGATTTGTCGTACGTTTTTAATTTTGCAGAAAGCTTTTTCGGTCGCATTGCTGCCATCTTCAGTGCTGCACTACATAATCCTTATATATTATTACCCGAAGTGTCAAAGAGCTTAAACAAGCACTGAGCGCTTCTTTGCAGTTGCGCAGACGCCGCGAAGGGAAAGCAGCTGCGCGCATTCAAAATGGCGGTCATTTAGCGCGCTCTGCTCGCCGCGTTCCCTCGCGTACTGGCGCCCTCGGCCGAAGAGCCCTAGGATCGCCGTTCTCTCTCTTCGCTCCTAGCGTGGATCGTGTGGTCATACCTTCCTCTCGAAGATAAAGTGTCTCTTGATCACCCTTGTGTAATAAATTATTATTCCGTTTATCATTATCACCATCATTATTGTTAATTTCTTATGGGTATTGGTACTGTGGTGAGTGATCGTAGGCATGTACAATGCAATAATTATATGAGCCGTCATTGCCAACAATATTGCTTATTACAATAGCAGCTCTTGATGCCTTAGCCATCATCATCAGTTTACTGCTGTATGGAAGCCACAAAACGACTAGTCGACACGAACAGCAGAAAACTGATGATGGCTAAGCCATCGAAAGCTGCTATTGTAATAAACAAAATTGTTGGCAATGACGACTTGTATAATTATTTCGTTTTTTCACGGGTCAGAAGAGTCTTTTTTTTGGCTTTCGTGGTTTCTCTATTATGATAAATGTACTATTGTTACCCGAACGCGTCATATCAACGTGTTTATTGCCGCACCCGAAAGATCGCACAGTACCCGATGTGTCACAGAGCTTAAACGATCACTGAACGCTTCTTTTCATTGACGTAGGCCCGCCCTGCAACGAGAAGGCAGCTGCGCGCATTCAAAATGGCAGTCGTTTAGCGCGCTCCGACCGTTCCCTCGCATACTGGCGCTGTTCGACGCAGAGCCAGGGTCACCGCTCTCCCCCTCTCTCCCTCTCTCCCTCTCTCTCGTCGGGTGCGAGGCCGACTGGCTGGCGTGCGTTCGCTGTCGAGTGGCGCGCATTCACGGCGCAAGTGGACGTCTGTCAAAGCGAAATGAGCTCTGACTCCCCGGATCGCTTTGCGCAGAAATGCGCCCACAGCGATAATGCGATTGCCGGAAATGTTGCGAATTTCGAGGTTCAACTATTCAGTGGGTAGAAATGCTCAAAGTTAATCAGGCTGTGCAACGCAAAGCTTTCATGTAAAACACGTTCTTTCAATTCCTGTTTCATGGCGCGGATCCGCGGTTTCAAAAGAAAGGTGAGCGCAAAGGCACGAAGAGCAATACAAAGCAGATGTGCAAATCTAAAGCGTTTCGACATATCTATCAAATAGCTGCAAATAACAGATTATTATAATAAACATTTTGGGTTCAGAGGTATTTGTGCGTACGTACTATTTAAACGAGCAGATGTACAGAACGTATTTACACGAGTCAATATATAC
This sequence comes from Gryllus bimaculatus, assembly GCA_017312745.1. NCBI lineage: Eukaryota > Metazoa > Arthropoda > Insecta > Orthoptera > Gryllidae > Gryllus > Gryllus bimaculatus. Next base: position 336,669 of record BOPP01000236.1, on the reverse strand, counting down.
AAAAGAAGATTTTTTCTCAGCATTTATGGAACATGCAGTCCAATATACTTTAGAAATGAAATATGAAAATATTTATTATTTGAAATAGTTTGGAGTTTTCATAATACAAGTATACATTTATCATTGTATGACAAAAACACCTATTAGCTGTGAGCTCATGAATATTCATAAAGTATAAAATAGTTACAAAACAATATTACGAATTTAACTATTAATAACATAATTAAGATAAACAGAAAATACCAACTGTGTCTATCGTTATGGGTTGTGTGGTGTTCAATTTACTTCAAAGTATCAATTTTTGACCATAAAATAAACAAATAAAACATGTCATTTGTCATACCTGTAGGCCGTAGGCCGAAACACTTGAAATTTTCGACTGTTCTTAACGTACAGCGAACTGTAAAATCCTTAAAGCAATCCGGCCGTGAAAGGGGGCTTTTTCTTTCTCATCTATTTGGTTGCGTTAAATAAATATAACAGGGCAAGAGAGATGGTTTAGAGCATCAACTGATGTCACTCACAGCCCTACGGTGGCAAGATTTTCGACGCGAGTTTCTTAGCTAGGTAGAATTCAGTCAATGTCGGGAGCAGAATTGCAGCAGCCGGCTACTTTGATCGGTAGTCTTTCGTGGTTTCTCTGATAAACACCCGGCAAATGTCGTAGCACTTTTCTAACAAACGGCTATGGGTCGCGTACTATCTTTCCTTCCTCTTCCTTGTCCTATCCTCATCCGGTCGGGATGAGGTCATCCTGACATACACACACACACACACACACACACACACTAACGTGCACTACGCCACCACAACGCCGGGAGACCGGTCGGGAGCTATGGCTTTTCTCGGCTGTAGTGATGCCCCGCTAGTGGGAAATACGTTTGAAGAAAACCCCGCTAGCTCCGGATCTCGCCATTCAATGGGGGAAGACCACCGCCATCTCAAGATGAAAAAATATTCACTCTACTTACGGGACAATTGATTTTATCAGCTGACGCGACTGGAAACACTATGAATCAGTCAATCGATATAACAGTACAAAGAACCGCCTGACGCGTTGGGAACGATCGGAAAAAAGAAACCCTGCGCCAACCGCCCGTCCGCACGCGCCCGAATCGCAAGGTCGTAAACTGATTTCGTTTTCCCATTCGATCGGCGATAACTCGCGCGGGACATTTTTCGCGGGGCGCCGGGGCCGTAATCCCGGTGTATGCGGCGCGGCGCTTGTCCTCGCGCTCGTTAACACCCGCTTAACGACCGCGCTCCCGAACGCGCGCGCGCTCGCCGGGCCACGCGCCGGCTCCTCCGCGCGCCGCTCACATTGCTCCCACCGTCAACGGCACGCACGGTAAGTGGGGAAGCGATGTACAACTAATTTTAGTGTTCCCGTGGGAAGTAGCACCGTTCGGGTTTTGAAGGTGAAGCGAAAGCAATGGCAGCAATCTGGTGGTGGTGTTATGATGCCGATCTAATGATTGACAGTACTGTTGGATCCCTGGTATGACCCGTTGACTGTTGGCCTTTTATTGTGTGTTTTATTGAATCGGGAATTTGCTATTATGGCTGTGCTCCGGTGACCTCATTGGGAGATATTAGGCCAACAAAAGGCTTTACGAGTTCAAAAAATTTAATTTCATAGTTTTGGAAACAGCGTAACGAATTTTAATAGAATGTTTCGGGAATGGTTTCAAGTGTAGCTCCTGCCCCTCCATCATTTATCATGTTAATTTGGTACTATAGATGTTAAAAACTGGTCTGTTGGTTTACAATAAATTAGGTTTTGGTGGTTTAACTTCGTGTTATCTTGCGCATATTATTATATTTGTTCCTACATAATGTGAATATAGGCATTTTTTGAAAGTATTTATGCCCTTCAGATTAACACACACTTTAATAGTATTACCACATATTATTTACAAAAGCACATGCGTTAGTATAATTGAAAGTAATTTGAATATTATAGCTTAAGTTAAAAATACACGTGTGTCTTGTCATCGTTTACCGGAAGTTGGAAGGTCTCTGTCAGTACTGAATAAAAAGCTTGCATGAAGCACCATTAAATTATAACGTTATTAGCAGTAATGTATTTGTGTCTACAATTGTAACAAAAGCAATATTCCTTTGAAGGCATATGAATAATCCTTTATCAGTTATTATGGTCTTTGTCAGTTGTCTAATGTCAGTTATTATGGTCTTTGACATGGAGCGCACTTTGAGACAGGAATAGACATTCGACAACCTGTAAACGTGTCTCCTACCATCAACTGAAAACAAAAAAAAAAAGACTTGAACTCGTCTCCAAACAACGTGAAACGCGTGAGACAGCGGTCAAGTACTTCCAGAAGTACACTACCTCTCCAACACGTCCAGAATTCCCGGCGACAGAACTTTCCTGTGAGAAGAGAGACAACAAGGGTGTATAATGCACCCGCCTCAAAAAGCGGCTAGACGTTATTGCGCAAATTCATGGCGAAGGAAGAGTTCACGCCGCACTGATGAAAGAGAATCCTTAATAACGTAACGCCGCACCGCACGTCGCGTTTTCGGGAGATATTTCTCCTCACTCTCGTTTTCCACATCGAGGTCCTCTGGGTCATGATCTCCAGCTTATGAGAACGCTAAAGTTGCGTAGCAACCGGAGACTCAAACCTCCCTATGGCAGTGGTAATACTCGAATCGAATTGTAACGATATTCGCTCTTCTATGAATATATCCCTAATACTGCCGGGAATAAAGACCAATCGTTTGCAAAATTGTGCCAATTTCCTGCCAGAATAGTATCGAATCAACGGCCAGAAATAACAGCACAGTTCCACACCGATTGTTTTGCAAGCGCCACGAATTATCTTCCCACGACATAATGAGAAGCCTGTGTTCTCCGTGAGCATCTACTAAATTCCTATTTACTTTTATATTTCGTAATATATTGTCATGACATTTGGGTTAACGTTTTGGACGATAACAGAAGCGACACATAAACTGTAACTAAAAAATCTGGAGGAATTAACTAGCATTACCATAATCGCATTAGCAGATTTATATATGAAAAAATAACATGTAGCAAACATTTGAAGCAACACGTCACTACAATAATTTCTTATTCATCTTAAGTTATTTTGCCAGTGAAAGACAGGAGGAGAAAGAAGCTCCAAGGTAATTCCTATTTGTGTAATATTAGTAAGAAATCAAATAATAAGAAAATTACGCAAAATCTCTCTTTGAAAATGATTTGTCAATGTAAGAACCATATAACACAGGAAGAGAGAATAACCAGTAGATTTTTATTTGATGTTTTTGTGAATTTCAGCGAACCACTTTAAGAAAAAATTCCTCGTCGATATATACCAGAGAACGCTTATTTTTTCATTATTTTTATTTAGGATATTTTAGGAAATTGTATTCAAACAGTTTTTTACCGTATGAGTAGAAAATATTTTTAGCTCACTATACTATCGAAATATTAGAAAAAAATCAGTGTAATATTCTCAACACGAAATTTCGAATCTCTTTCAGGCTTTTTCCTCTACTACTACCACCATCACCTTCCACACTTTTCGTGGTGGAATTGTCATGGTAATAGCGGTGCAGCGGGACGGAAGTGAGTCGGCGATATGAAATTTCTCCGCGAGCGGCCTGAAAGGACGACTGCGGAAGTCGCCCGTTGCAATGGTAACGGGTTGAAATGTGGTGGAGGTGGTGAATCCTCGCGTCAAATTCGTTAGCCGACACGGCTGCAGTAATTTTAAAGTGAAGACGGTTCACGCAGGTGGTTCGCGGAGGCGGTTCGCGGAGGCGGTTCGTGGAGGCGGTTCGCGGAGGCGGTTCGCGGAGGCGGTTCGCGGAGGCGGTTCGCGGAGGCGGTTCGCGG
>BOPP01000236.1:311253-331960 GCA_017312745.1 Gryllus bimaculatus | reverse complement strand
GAGACGGTTCAGAGAGACGGTTCAGAGAGACGGTTCAGAGAGACGGTTCAGAGAGACGGTTCAAAGAGACGGTTCAAAGAGACGGTTCAAAGAGACGGTTCAAAGAGACGGTTCAAAGAGACGGTTCAAAGGGACGGTTCAAAGAGACGGTTCAAAGAGACCTAATGGTACTGGTGCTTTGTGAAGTTGTTATTCGTAGCAGTGGGTGATGGGAGTGACGAGAGAGCTTGAAGATGTAATGGAGAGGAACGACGCAAGATGGTAATAATATTGCTAGTGTCATTAAATGCTTTTAATAGAAGTAGTGTGGCTATGATAATGGAAGTGTGGCGAAACTTTGGGGAAGAAATCGAAACCAAAAATCGAAGATCTCGAAAGAAAATCGAGAAAAAGAGATGGCTGAAGCAGAAGTGGCGAGTGTCTGGTGTGTTTTGACGGAGTCAGAAAACATTTACGAATTTGTTATATCTCGTGAATTTGACCAGGGAAAAATTAAGCATCTGGAAGTTATACTAACCGTGAGAGGAGCATAAGCGCGAAGATGAAAACGGAGGAGGAGAGAAACGGATATCACGAGGCTAAACGGTCACTAATGAATTACCGGTCGCGGCAGGGCCAGTGCGTTCGAACTCCACTTGAGGATGAAGGCAGCATGAAGGGCTTTCCCTCCCACCAAGAATCATATTTCCAGCATTATTCCAATTTTTCCGAATTGTCTACTTGTCTGTTTAGCGCAATAGATTGGATTGCCAGCCAGATAAAAGCTTCACATAACTGCCCTTGCCTCTCTTCCTTCTCTCCCTCTGATAACTCTGAAAAGTTGGAAGAATACTGGAAATATGATTCTTGGTGGGAGGGAAAGCCCTTCATGCTGCCTTCATCCTCAAGTGGAGTTTGAACGCATTGGGCACCAATTTTCTATAAAAACATTTATATTTCGCAAATATCGATCACGAATCCCTAGGAGTCAGTTGATCGTTGCCCAACCATTCGAAGCCACCACCGCGAGAGCAGATTCCAGACGGAAGGAAGCCACTCCACGCCCCAAGTGTTTTAAAGTCGTTTTCTTCGTGGTAGATGTATGGTAGGTCACAGTATTGTAGTTGGGATTTCATGGCCGAAACATGAAGCTGAAAATAGTAGATGAGGCAGATGATAGAATCTTGTATGGCGGCAGAAGGTAAAACATGGCATATTATAAAAGAAATTAAAACTTGTTCAATATATTAGGGATAAGATAAAAAGGAAATGCAATGTGAAATAATAGGGATAATACACCAGGATAATGTGATCTTTTAAAAATGATTTACTCAAAGTAAATTATAAATGCTGTGGCATTTGTAATATTGGTGATCTGGGTTAACGTCACTATTAGTTTTGAAGGTAATAAACTTGAATTATATTCTTCATTGTGGTACGTCACTTGTGTATCATTTAAATGTAGAAAACATGTGTTCAGCTCTGAATTAAGAACAATTAAACACAACTGAATTCAAGAGTATTTTCGTATTGCACCTGTAATTGTATTTAATAATTGACCTCTGATTAGCTTCAAGGGATTACGTTGTATCAAAATCGTTATTTGTAAGTCAAACAAAGCAACTCAAATTAGTAAGTTTTTTTCCTTTCTCTCTGTAATAGTTTTTAATTATACAATAGAAAGTGAAATACCACTCGAGAAAAGCAAATGAAATTTTAAATGCAACAAGTCCAGTCTGAAATATCTTTATCGCCTTTGATCAGGTGATATTTTTCATTCAGCGGGTATGTTCGAACCCACCAAATTATTTATTTTCTAACCCAGATCAATTTCATATCGGCTTCTCCATTCCGAACAAACACAAAACATAAACCTGCCGGCCGCAATGGGCTCTCGCTTCGAACTTCCAAGTTCTTCTTTTTCGCGCGAACCTGGAAATGACGGACCAGGCAGTAATTCCCATCCCAGTAATGTTTGCCCAGCCCCGCTCAATACAGAACCATATAACAGCACAAGGTCTGTATACCATCGAAATATATCCATATAGTTAATTCCAGACCTTTGTTAGTGACAGTAATCTTCGTGGAGGGGCGTGGGCGAGGGGGAGGGGTGGGAAGGAGGGAGGGGGAGAGGTGCGCTATTCGGTTTGATTTACCACCGGGAAAATTCTCTCCATTCACAAAATATTCAGCGTCATCGCCTATAAATTGCGCGGTCGGCGAGTTCCAAATAAAGTCAAAGTACGCCTCGACAGGTCCGCTCGTATTTTCATGTGCAATTGACGCTTCCAACGTAGTCGCAGATCGCCCACGCACCGCGTCGCCCTGCCTCCCCTCACTCCGCTCCCCGCCTCTCCGCACCCCTCCCGTGCTTTCGTGGCAAGGAGAGTTATATTTAGGCATTAACATAAATCGTCCCCATATTTCCACGACCCATTCGAAACGCGAGGCTTATATTTTTCACCTCGCACCACCCCCTCTCACTCCCACCTCGCCCGGCGGGGCAGTTTAAGGTCGCTTCGCCCTCCGCCCTGGCTCCCGAGTTTCAGAAGGGAAAGGGCCTTTCCGAAAAGTTAGGGGCCGCTGTGGAATTACTTTAAGCATAAATCCGGTAGGGGTGCGGCGGGTGGGCCGGGGCTGGGGTAGGGTTGGGCTGGGTGTACGTTGGGTCGGTGGCATGCAAGGGTTCCATTATGCAAGGCTCAAATGACACTCTGCGCCGGGTTAATTACAGTTGAGCTAAACTCAAAGAAGAAAAGTATCTGCAGATATGAAGTTTCGCGCTGCGAATGAGAACGGAGATAGAAAAGCGCTCGAGCGCAGCCACACAGCGTTCGTCTGTTCAAATACGCGGACGTCCATCCACAGGCCGGCCGGCCTCGCCCTCGGGGAAGATCCACAGCCCTCCATCTTTGTCTCGGGACGGAAGCACTGGGGGCGTGTTTGACTTGGAATTCCAGCCCGTTCTGTAGAGACAGCGCGGCGACGGCGTAAAGAACCAAGTCTGGACACGAGATGGCGCCGAGAAATTCGTCTTACAGTGTAAGTTTCGAATTGTGAAGGTAAAGAAACGAAGTGAAATAAAAATTTTCTTTAAAAGTGTAACAAGTTGGACCGAAATCATGTGTGTGTTGCATTATCTCCGAATTCTCGTAGGTACGAATTCATACGCTGGATTTGTTTGGATTTCAGGTCTCAGCGATAACTTATTTTCCAGAAAAAGTATCTAGTTTTTTCGAGAAACGGAATCATTTTGAAATTAATGTACTCTGCCGTTATTTTAGTATGGCTAACAAGAATTATACTAGTAGAATACAATTTCTGTGTTGCCTTCCATGTATTTTTCGAAAAAATCACAATTCATTTTCATAAATTAGTAAGTATAAACCATAGATATGTATAAAAAATGCTCACGGTTATTCATTTACGATCACTTTGAAGCAATTAAAGCTTGAAAATCCTGTCTGCATGGTCGTAAACGTTTATACAACGCGTGAAGATAGTTTTCTCATTCAACAAGGCTTCTGTAATGAGGTTTAAAGATGTTTTCTTCATAAACATTTGCGAACAGATATATTACACGGTAGACAGGAATTCTGAGAATGAACAAAAGATTCATAGATAACAAGAACAATAGTGTTAAAGATCGTGACCACTTACTTCTCTTTTTACACAGTTATTCTTTCTGAGTACAATGAGGAGTCTGGAGCTTTCGGGATTTATTATCTCTCTGGCGCAGTATGAAATTCAGCGAAATACTGCTGCTACTGCACATTTTAATATTAACATTATCACATTATTATTATTGTAATCATTATTATTATTATTATTATTATTATTATTATTATTATTATTATTATTATTATTATTACACTATCAATAAAAAAACTAAATTTTCATTTCGAGAGTGTCTGGTTCTTGACGGCATCAAACTGTGATATACACAGTGAAGGTACCACTGCATTATGCCCATCAGTTTTAATCCCCACACCGCATTTAACACCTGATTTTCCCTGCCGTCACTCCCCGTGCACTTGGGCGCTACTACGGCCGAGCTGACAATAGACCGCAACGCAATAAAAGCAAATAGTCGCGCGCGGGAGGGGGCGGGGGTGAGGGGGGCGCGGGCGAAGAGTGGCGCGCACATAATTAATAGCTACACCGCCCGCCACTTGAGGCGCGGGATTCAATTGCCGCGCGTCAAAGAGCCGAGCCGCTGCGCGCAGCTTGCGACGCAGTGCGATTCGATTCGCCGGCGGAGCCTGGAAGGGCCCAGACGGAGGTGCGCAGAGACGGGCGGGTGAACGGGTGGACGGGTGAGCAGGTGCACGGGTGAGCAGGTGGACGGGTGAGCAGGTGGACGGGTGGAGTGGTGAGCGGACAGGAGGACAAATGGATGAACGGATGACGGGGTGGGATACGTGTGGACTATTTGAGCGGGTGGATGGATGGGTATTTGGGTGGACCGGTGGAGGAATGGACGGATAAAAAGATGAGCGAACTGCTGGGCGGGAAGATGAGTGGAGGTGTGGACGAGAGGACATGTAGGCAAATTGATGGGGCAATAGGTAAGCAAGTGAGCGGGTTGGCGGGTGGGTGGACATGACGGTTTGAGGGGGCAGGCGGCGAGTGGGTGTTTAGGTAGATGGGTGAATGTGTGGATGGATAGACGGGAAGCAGGGGAGAGGGCTGCCCGGCGGGCGGATGGGTGATGTGTGGACGAAATCTAGTAGTTTGATTAACGCGTGAACGTGTATCAGGTAAGCGGGCGGATGGACGGGTTGATGGGTGGATGGGTGGACATGAGGAGAGTTGGACTAGGTGACAGGTGGGGGTATTGACGAAAAGCCGGATTGGCGAATAGAATTTTAGGCGGTTGGACGGATGAACAGGTGAAGGGGCTGATGGAGGTACGTGTGGACTGGAGAACTGTTGAACTGATTGACGGGTAAATGGATGAACACGCGAATGGATTTACATTTTGTAAATATTATGATAAACATAATGTTTTGTAAATTATATTATAAACATGATATAATATAAATTATGGTATATATTATTATAAATCACCCCCACCTGGGTAGAGATCGAGATCGTTACGGCGGAGGCCATTCTTTCCCGCGACACCTTTCCTTTCCAACTCTAGTAAGTTCTAAATGTCTCCACGTTGCAGTAGATGGGTAGGTGCTAGCAACGTCCGGCCTGTAACTCAGCTGTGAAAAGAAGAGAGGCATCAATGTGTGAAATGGCTACAAGCTGAGGGATGGGAGATCTTCGGTGAATTTCTAGAGGAAATATACCGCCGTTAGGTCCAACAATGATGATGATCCTGTATACGCAATCCCTTCATTTTCTGTCGAATCTCCAGATGTAATGCCTTTCGCTGCAGGTGTTGTGCTACTAGCAGTGATTGCAGGCAATTACAAATGCTTCCAGTACAGGATGCAAAAATATTGACTTCGCAGGGAAGCTAAGTTCCCTGGAGGAGCATGGTGGTGAGCGAGGTTTCAAGTACAGAGACCAAGTCCGATGAAGTATGAAATTTAATTGAAAAATAGAGCTGCAGAGCGTGATGTTGACACAGCAAAGCCTCTGGGCTGTCTGTCCGTTATCAACGCTAGACGATCTTTATAAAGAAAATAGAGAAATGTATGAGTCCATTACGCCCTCCCCCCAGAACTCTACATGTCCTGGACGCAATAAACTGAAATTACTGTCTGAGGATATTTGCCTTTTTGAAATCACTGTCTCATAAGTTCCTAAAAATCCTCACTTCCACAATCTGAATCCATGTTAGAGTCGACAGCAGTTTTGGGAGCCCCCTCATAAATGATCTTGAGTTAAACAGCAGAGCGCCTGCTCCGGACGCGACCTAATTTAGATAGCATTGAAAAGCGATATTTTTCTCGCGTACATGTTTCAGAAAACGATCCATTGCTTCTCTTACGCAATACTTCATACTATTGTACGTATGTGCATTTTCCATTACTGAGAGCTTTGCGAGGCGGTCGGTTGCCAGTCGGTGACTCCAACTGCGAGCCCAGCGACCGCACAACGCGCGAGCCCTCTGGCGGGGAGACGTTCAGAAGGCAGCCGTCGCCGATCGACCCGCCGTAATTGGCCCGAAACCTCCTGCGTTCGAGTCGATAGCGCTCTTTTTCTCCGACTGACCGGCCGCACTTCAAAGCACGTCGAATTCATTAGCGCCGGCACCTCTCTCCTCATTTCGGAGGACCGCCGCTGGCCCCTCCCTCGCGTTCCAAAGGGCGCTCCAGAAAATGAAGGTGCGCGAAACAACTCTTCAATTCGCACCGACGTACTACACTATCGCGTAAATGAAACTGGACACTATACTCATCATATTTTTGATTTCTTGTTAAAAATGATCGTCTTCAGTGATCTCTTTCGTTTGATAAAATCGCTAGTGATCGTTCACCTGAATTAAATACACACATCGTTTCCTAGTTCTGCAAGATGATACAGCGAAACGCATGTGCCCCTAATTTCACACATATGCCATAGCCTGTGAACTTGACTGTATTTTGTCTAAAATCTATTTGATGCGAGCCTGCGAAGCAATTCTCTATATACCAGTAGTACACGTATATAATTTTGTGTCAATCGTTTCGTACTAATTGCACAAAACACTTGTTTACTCTTGCTGCCACTAAATATCTCCATTTTTAATGGCAGTACACTTGTAAACATCTGCAAATAAATTTCCAAAATACTTTGTAGATGTATTTGGGTGTATCATTTGTTTTACATTTAAAATGTTGGAAAACTGTTCCACTATGTAATTTGACTGAGCCAATTGAAAGTAAATCTAATGACATCCTGTCCATGGCCATTAGATTATGGTTCTTTTCGACTTCTAAAATTTTGGTAACACAATAAATTAACTGGCACAACCAGAAGTATTTGTTCTAGGCGAAATATGCATTTAAAAACTACGATTACCTGCATTGCAGACACTTTTAACGAGATGTAGCATTTGATTTACTATTATAAACACAATCATTCAGTTTGCAAATAATCAATAGCCAATTACCCTAACTTGCATTATGTTCATACATTTTATAAACCGTATACGACCATAATAATATCAGTATCAAAATACTCATATGTTCATTATATCTGTGAATATTCACGCAACGTACTTTGCGGCAAACCATAATAAGTTTAATGAAGCACAGTTCTTGTTTAATGATACATCATATACCCAATTTCCCACAATTTTAGAGAAATATCATACAAATGTAGATTCTAATTAATAGGAACAATAACATTTATAATGAAGCTATAATATTAATTACGAATATTTTATAACATACAGTATTAGTTTTCTATGATAGTTACGTATATTGCTTCTAAATTCCACAAAGTACAAAACATAAACAACACGAAGCTTCTCATAATTAAAAGCGAAACACCTGAAATTTTACTCATACGAGGATAATCCTCGCGTTTGTCTATTACACATGTACACAGAGCTTTTCAATATTTCACAACACAACCGGTCCGATAAAAAATTATATCCCAATTAACAGCATGCCGGCAGTTAACGTGAGCACATGGCGAGCGCAGAGGGGTGACGCGGTGTGGAGGGCCGGGTGATGGGGCAGAGATTCACACAATGGGAACACAGAGTTGGCGGCGCACAGTCATCAAAAAGAGCCTTAGGGGTACTACGCAGTTTTTCTAATTTGCAAAGCAATAGTTACAACGCGCGCCTGCTTTTTCTAGTAATTTCTAAGCGATTGTTTCATTCTCCCAAACGTAAAATAATGAGTTTGAGAACTGTAGTCAAAATACAAATGCTTTTTTTATAACGCTTGTGTTTAGAGACGTTTATCTTTGCTAAATAGTAATCCAAAGGTAATAAAAACGCATGTGTTTTCCAAACACATTTTTATTAAAAATGTACAGAAAATTAAATATACTTATGTGTACATTGCTCACGTATTATTGTGCGTAAGTAATATATATTAATACCTGCGACAACTCTAATTTAAGACAAATCTCGGCCTACCGAAGCACGAACCGCAACTTCGGGAAGTCTGGGAACAAAATCTTGTGAGAGCAACTGATAAATCTTGCATATTTTGATTATTTTTTTAGAGTTTCATTGAGTACGTTGCACTAATATTCATTATATATTATATATATAATATATATATATATATATTATCATATATATATAATATAATATATATATATATATAGGTAAAATTGTAACCGTTCTTGGTGGCGAATTAAATCATAGATATTTATTTTCAACAAAATCGTTGTTTTCGTATTTTAAAATTCTGTGTTAAGGTCGCAAAATCTTATAAGTAACTTTTTCAAAATGTTTCATGACACCAACTTTAAGATTTACGATGTCATGAATAACCATTCTAAGACTATTGTCTTACTGCAATTCACCAGCATTGTTTTTTTTCGCAAACTACAAGAGAAATGCACGTTTTCCTCCACAGGAACATTAACAGAGGACTTATGTCATTTTGTGACTTATGTCATAACATCCTTTGAGCTGCTACACTGTCGCAATTTTAAAGAACTACTCCTATAAAAAAATGTTTTTGCAGACTCGTCCGAGAAATCTCAAATTTAAGAACTATTAAGAGTAAAGAGCTTTTATAATATCTATTTTCAATAATATCGGAAGCTGATTTACATTATTTAGTAAACATGTTCAGCAACTGAATTTATTTGTTAAAAAGCGGACATCCGTTTGGAAAGATAAACAATATTTTTACTTTCTCGCATTACGAATTCTTTGAAGAAGAGAAAGTTATGTAATTGTGCTCCGGAATGGGCGAATTTTACACAGAAAAAGTCTTATAGCCGGGCTCTTTGTTTATGTCATTTGTTAATTGAATTCATTCTCTAAAAAATATATATAAAACGTATTTTTAATGATAGAGATTGAATTCGTTACTAAAAGGTGAATATGCATATTTAAAGGCTTGAAATGAAAAAAGGAAGTGCCATTTTCATACTTTTGAGAAAATTAGTTTAAACCTGTTAGCACAAAGAACTCCTACCTACTTTTTAATCACCCCTAATACTGATGAACTCCCCTTTATACAAGAAATGCGTCTGGACTTTGGTTCTTATTTATGTTATAGGGCTTGATTCATTCACCATTATTCTGATAAAAGTAGCACTTTTGTTTGGATATTTAGGGTCGCATCAACTTCTGGGTCATTAGCGACCACTATTGCTTGAAATGGTACGGTAACTGTGAGGATGAAAATATGATGATAGAAGGTGTGAAAGGACGACCACAATACAACAGTGCCTGAGGCGGGACTCGAACCCGCGATCCTTCTGTCCGAGATCGCTAAGACACAACTGCCTTAGAGACCTCGGGCACCGTATCAGCTACTTATATCCTTTTTTTGTTTCAAATCTTTATTTACTATTAAAGAGATTGATTTATGTTTACTCACTTGGGCCATCAGGGCCCACTGTGTTTACCGCGCGTAGGGCGGCCCGCGGTCGGGGTGCGAACTGAGGACGGCGGCGGTTGCGGTGGCGGCGCGGCCGCGCAATCACGTGCTCCACCGCCGATCAAACAGCCCCCTCCCCCCGTCCCGTCCTCACTCCAACCCGCAACCCCGCCGCTCCCCAGCCAGAGGTCTGCGTGCCCGGCCCGCGACTCCGAAGATTACGAGGGTTCGGCGGCGAGTCGCAGGTGGCGCTGGATCATCCCGCGCTTTCAACATGCGACCGCCGCCTGGCGCTTAAAAAGTACCTAGTTCGTCTTTGGAAGCGGCGGGACATACAATCTGGGAAAAACAAACCACCGGCATTATCGATTGTTTGATACTTTATCTTTAAACCACAGCAAGCGGTAATCACATTCATCAGATAGAAGTATCAACAGAGTTCTTTAAACTATATACATGTAACGTTTGTATCTGTATTTTCCATCATTTTGCTTGATGATATGAAAAAATAAACAAAGGAGTAAGGGTCTGAACGCAGCAACGTAATTATTTCGTTAGAGACTGCAACATCTAGGTGTCGGTGCGTTTGTGCGTGGATGCAGCGAGAGTGGACATATCGGAGTGCGCTTGAGCGGACATATGATGTGTGTTGTGATGTGGACGAGATGTGTGAAATGGTAGGATGGGAGAATGGTTGGTAGTAGCAGGTACGAGAACAAAGTAACAGCTAGGTCGAATTCAGTCGCTGTGTGGAGGAGAGTTTGACTTCTCTGATCGAAAGTTTTCCGTGGTTTCTCCGATCACTACCAGGTGAATGCCGGAGCAGTACGCTAACAAACGGGTCACGGGTCGCGTGCGATCTTTCGTACCTCTTGCTTGGACTATCCTCTCCCCTTACACAGACACACCTGCACTAAGACGCGCAACACAAGCAGACATGCCGGGAGACTGGTCGGGAGTATAGAGCTTGTGTCGGCTGGGGCGGTGCCCCGCTGGTGGAGATACTTGGTTGGGGGAAAATCCGCTATCCGAGCGTAGATCGGCGCAGGAACTCGCCATACAGCGAAGGTAAGATCCTCGCCACCTCCAGAGCAAAGTAATGCACAGAACGTACGGGTCTAATGACCCCGGTCGTTGACGTTCCCGGAATCACTAAAACAATCAATCAATCACCGAAGTAACATCTGTGTGCCCCTATCGGCTGAGGGCGTCGTAATGAAGTGGGGATTGTAGTGGGAAAGTCCTCTGGCGTGGGGGCGTTGAGAACGGAGAGAGCAGCAGCCAGCGATTGAGGACAGCCGGCGGCACCGCCACCACCGGTAACTTAGATTGACTCTCGTTCGATCCCGACTTCGTCCCTGCTACGCCTTAGCCACCTGTCCTCGCAGTCCTCGCTCCCACACATCGTCCTCACTGCCACCTGTCGTCGCCATCCTCGCGCCGACCTCCCCTCCTTCCTAACTACCTACGACCTACCCCCACCTTCCTCATCTCCTACGACATAACACTACCGTCCTCACCTCCTACTACATACCCCTACCGTTGTCACCTCCTACGACCTACCCTTTCCTTTCTCACCTTCCTACGACCTACCCCTTCCTTCCTCACCTCCTTCGACATTCCCCTACCTTACTAATCGTGATCTGGGCTGTCCGGGTGTCGCCGCGACGAAAGCTGACGAGCCGAGTTTTTGACCAACATATCTTGGATTTCTTCAGGGACAGCCCAGATCACGACTCTGGCCGCCTCACCACCGCCGCTGTTCTCGCCGAGCTTTCAGTCCCTGCTACTTGGACCCTACCTTGACTCCATGCCGTCCGCATCATACTCGCCGGCTTCCCCGCCCCAGTTGCTACCACCACCCTGCTTCCCTCTTCATGCCCACAGGCCTCGCCGCCGCCGCCACCGCCGTCACCGTAGCCCTTGCCATCCTGCAGACTTCTCAAACCACGCCATCCCCGGCGCCGTCACCGTCTCCTTTCGCCTGTACCGTTGCTCACTAGCCTTCTTTCTTCCGCCCTTCCTTTTACAGTCTCCGCCGCCTTCTGAGATTTCCAGATGGAAAAAAAATTTCTGTAGCGACGAACCAAACATTTCGGCACTTTCCGAAGGTATTTATGGGATACGGCGGATACGTATCAGTATGTTTTCTACTTAGCCACACAAATAACCAAAAAAAATGTCGTTTTAAATGTAACTTCAATTACATACTTATCACCTCTAAAATTAAACGTGGCAATTCTAAACAATACATTTTGTGTGATAACATTCGCTTCATTTGATCCAATATTACGCGATAAAATAGTGATAAATAGCTTGTAAGGGATTTCAATATTTTTATTCTCAATATTTTATAAACTATTTTAATTTCTTCTAAGAAGACTATCTGCAGATTTAGATGAAAATATTGAGAATATAATATTTTGTGTGTTTGATTGTGAGCAAATCATCAGCAAAACTACCGTAACAATTTACTTACCTTCCTCAATAATTCGAACTATTGACAAGAAAATAAGAATAACCACAGGCAAATTTCAAAAATATCCACTTAAGTATTTGTAAATTAAGCTCAAATAAAATGTTATTTTTTAAGTAAAGAATATTTAATCTCCACGGATCGTTTTTTATATATATATATATGATATTGTGGTTCAAACATACTAAATACAGCACAACTATGCTGGCTGAGGTACCTTTTTTCTTCCGTACACGTAATAATAATAAAGAAAGAAAACGTATTACTTGCAGTACAAATATATCCTCTGCAACCAAAAGAAGATCGTGGTACACACAATATACTAAGCCAAAATAACTGCACGATTCCTGCTTTCCAACTTGTTGACGAATTATTTAGAGTGCACATAACGTCCACGGTAATTTGGTATTATATGGAGCGAAGCTGCCAGTATATATTCAACTGTAAACACAGCAATTCGAGCAGGAGATATATATCACGCGCGTGCGCGGGCGGGCGCCCAAACATCGCGTGTTGAAAAACGCGCATCGCAATTCGTATTGCTATGCACATGCACACGTGCGCGCGCACGCACGCACGCACGCACGCACGAGCCGGGCACGTAAAGACGATTCTCGAACCCGCAAACACAACGCCCCAGTTTTATGCTTCCATACACTGTCAGTACAAGGCTTGGCTGATAGCATCATCTAGTACAATAATGTAAACAGAATAGTAGAACTAATTTTCTACGTGTGGTCAAGACAAACGGAACTGAGAAGAACGTCGGAAGCTGTTATATAAAATGAGTGAGAGGAAAAGGAAACAAAATATTTGGACATACTAATTTTGGACATTTGAATAATAATGAGCACGTAAGAGATTTAGAATTAATCTAATTCTCTTAATTTTCACGATAACGATGTGAATGAATTTGGTGTTTAAAGATATGGAGGTCTGAAAATATTCAAAATATTTTCTAATTTGGGTAATCTAATTTCTATTATATTTGTTTAAGCAGTATTTCTTTTCTTGTTACGAACGTACTAAAGATAAATTATTTTAAGCGTGCGGTGTATATCGGCGACGTTTCGACGGAAAATCGTATTGTCATGCCCTGGTATCGAATATAATTTTACTCATTTAAGAGCCAAAAATTATAAATGAATTATATATAACAATTATCAATATACACTTTGTATTAATTTAGTTTCTATTTTTGAACGTCTTCCACAAATGTCATTTTTAAGTTACTGTTATGAGTTATCACAAGGATAAATAAACAAGAATAATAAATTCACATAATTATAAATATGGGAAGAAGCAACAATGAGGGGCAGAAAAGAAACAGAGGTGAGTGTTAGTTGGAAAGAATACAAAGAAAGATCAACATAATAGATAGCGAGGGAAAATACAGAATATGTTGATAAATAATGCAGCGAAAGGACACCTGAAAAAATTCCGTTTAGGAGAAAATAAATTAAGAAAGTTATTACGAAACAATAAGCAAAGAATAAACATATACTGTGTTAAAAGGTGTGTGATCAATCAGGAATTAGCATGTGTGAAAGGAATTGAAGGATCTGCGCGATAGAAACGGTCAGGAGACGCGTTTGAGTACAATTTCGCGCTGATAAGACATATGAAGAGCGCGCAAAATAAACAAGCAGACGCTGTTCTGGCACGGTGTGAATCGGATGTAAGAGAGGAACCGAAGAATGTGATGCGGGAGGAACCGGACTAAATTGTTAATTTGTAAAGGCGATGTTTTTGACGTAGTTAAGAATAGGGGATTTTGACGCGATAATTTTGGGATGCAGACAATATTTAACGAGTCAGTTTTTTTTCTTTGTGAGTAATGAGTAAGTAAATGTACAATCAGAGAGGATATATATTTTTGTGTGTGGAGGACGTGGATAACAATGGGGTGAACTAAATCCTATGGAAATGGAGTCGAAATGAAGACTGGACAACGTTCAAGATTGCGGTGGATTTACGGAAAGAAAGTAATAAAACGGGAGACAATTTTTATTCACCATTGTAGGAAGACGAAGTCTTGTATCAGAGTAAGAAATCTAAATTAATAATTACGATGGAAAATTGACCATGCAAAAGGGAGGGATTTATAAAGAGTATTAATAGTGATAATAAGAGAGTATTCGAGAGTTGCTGTTGTTTTCAAATAGAATATATGGATCAATATGTATGTTTCAAAGCCTAATACAGATGGAAATGTTGATAACCTGAAGAATGTATTATTATTTCTGAGTAACAACGAAGAGAGTTCTTAATCCTTCGTAAGGAGGAAAGAAATTACTTAAAATAGACGGTATCGGAGTCACATATACACATTTTTACCATGACGGGCGATCTTGATACACATTTTTATCATGACGGTCTGGTGAAAATTAAAATAGTGAATTAAGAAGAATAAGTAAACATAAAGGTTCCACGATCGGTCCCCAGTCAGATTACAATGTCAATAATCTTACGATGTCTCGGCTATTGTTTAACACCTGTGGGAGCTATCGCATACTACCCAATAAGAGAAGAAATACAAGGTAATAACATACTGAATTTTAAAATTGTGGAATTAATAAATGCTATTTAATTAAGTGAAACATCCGTGTCCAATGCACAATTAGCATACGGTGTTTCGCCGATATTACACAATAATGTTGATTGAATACCAACAAATGTAACAAATCACGAGCTAAATGCTTTCAAACCGTAAAAGCAGCGTTGCAGTAATTTTTGTTACCAGTTATTTTCTGATCCCCTCTAGCTCTGAGGTGACAGCAGAAAATCGCCAGTTACCCCGCTCGTTAAGTGTAATGAGAATGCAGGCTAAGTTAATAGCTTCATCTGTGGCCATTATACCATGTTTATTTACTAGCCAGCTACGCTGATGTACACACCTGCAACATGAAGCATCGGTCGCATCTGCCAGCTCCCGACGCTGGAGTGGAAACACGCTAATAGGTTATTCACACCGACCTACAACAATGCACTGCCGCTTCGGCAGAAATAACGCACGAAAAGGAGGGGGAAGCAATTATCCCTAGCGATATTATTACAAAAAAAAGATCCCTTGCATTGCTAAAGGGAATCCCAGAGTTGACCGCAAACATTTTATAGATGTTTTAAGTTGTTTCGATAAATTAATATGTTATATTCATGTTACTAATAACATTCATTTGCGTATATTTAAACAAAAAAGAATTTTTGTTGCCGTATTTTTGGTTTTTCAAATGAAACAATTACGACTTTTTCACTTTAACCTTCGCGCATTCGCGCCTTTTTTCGAGGCATGATTACTCGCGCGTTGTATTTTTTACAACATGCAGAATGTTTGGCATTACTATATTTCATAAATATTTTTTCATTCTATTAACATTCATTTCAGTTATTTACATAACTTTGAGTAACAATTACAAAACATAAACAAGTAAAACAATATTTAAACTTAAACTTTCCTACAATACATTGCAAAAACTAGTGGCGCTCAAACAGTACGTACTTGCTCGCGTGTACTTCCACGCCAAATCACGCAAAAAGGTCACATATTTTCTAAAAAGTGTACATGACGTTATTTCAAAATATATTTTTAAGGAACAGATTTCATTACCGGAAAATATATCTATCTACCTAACTGTAATTGTAGGAAGATACCGTAAAAAAGTTAAATTTTGCTATTTTTGAAAAATTAGTTTTCAACGAACATGAAAATTGCTCCATTCTCTTGAACGTCCTTCACACTATCCAACAACAAAATTTAATTAAAAATGATGGACCCATTTTTTTAATTTTGAAAATGTCCGAGGCGCTTTATGTAACCCCCCCCCCAAAAAAAAACCGATTTCAAATTGAAGGGGCTGTCTGAAGGGGTTCAAATTGAAGGGCCAGATGAAATGGGGTATATCTATTTTGTAGAAAATTGCCTAAACGGTTTAGTCGGTTACGTTGTTCACAGACTGACAAAGAGATGTTTTGCTGTCTTTCGATTTTTTGGTATCAAGCACCCCGTAAAACATGGATTTTGGCTACACCACGTGTTACAGTATTTTTTTCTAAATTAAGCAACTGGATTTATCCACATTTTCGCTACTTTTTCGTTCTTGTAGGACCAGCTTGAAAAATTAACACTAAAGCTCGCGCGTTGTAAAATGTACAACAGAGACACTTTTACTCTCGCATTTCTGTCACAACTTAATTAACGGTGAAGGAAATCTCTGTTTCTGCTATAAAAATGAAGAAGTATTAATAAACGAGTATCTAGGAAAAATTCACTTCTGAAGCGCAACATTTCATGTAGCAATAAAAAATGTTCCAATGTTGTACTCTTTAGAACAGCGCGAGTTTTCGAAAGTTAATATTAGTATTTAGTGACAAAACCTATTACATTTTTGTATCAAAGAATGACAGTTGTATCTTCATAATCTGGTAACGCATTTAATTATATTAAATTTAAACTTAAAATACTGCAAACGTTTTCATAATATATTACGGGTGCTCAGTTTTTCAGTTAATAGTCTAGACTTCTTCCATCCACAGCCAAAGACAGTGTACTGTTGTGATATATTGCACTTACACAATGCAATTGAAGCAACATTGTGAATATTGACCAAGTTTTTCAAAAATAATGCGTGGCCTTTTATGCCCTTACGGAAAGGAACAGAAATACAAAAAATGATCAAAATGTACATGACTTTGCCGTACCAAAGAAACTGAAAATATTTCAACACAAACTCTCTTATTACTTATTACTAATGTATTCTGAGAGGACCTTTGTTCCCTCAACTACTGTTATCGGGTTACCGGAATGGCATCGGTACGCGATTCTATCAATGGAATTCCTCTGTATATTTTCGCAGAGCAGCGAGCAGCAAAGTGCGGCGCGCGGCGAGGGGGACGGGCGACCGCCGGCTCCATGGAGGATTCATCAGCCGGCGGGGACGCGCGCGCTGCAAGATGCATGGGCGTGTTCGATGCGCCCCGACTGCGCGTCCCCTCCATCATTGAAGAAGCCGCTCGTGGCCGGCGCGGCGGCGGGGGCTACACGCGGCAGCGGCAGCGTGGCCCCGGCGTACGCACTCGTTGGCCACTGCTGAGAGGGACGGCATAAAGAGAGTGAAGTTGGTGAGTGGCAGAAGTTTGCCAGAAGATGATTGCCAGAAAATAAATTCCCGAGGATGTCGGAAGATAAATGTGAAAAGATAAATGCCAAAAGATGGCGAAAGATAAATACCAGAGAATGTGAGAAGATAAATGTCAAAAAAATTAATGCCAGAAGATGATGTAAGATAAATGCCAAAAGATGATGGAAGAAAAATGCCAGAGGATGTCAGATGATAAATGTCAAAATATGAATGCCAAAAGGTGATGAAAGATAAATACCAAGGTGATGAATTCCAAACGATGAATTTTAGAAAATTCATTCCAGAAATTGAATGTCAAAAGAAAATCAGAAAATTTATGCCACACGATGAACTCTGGTTGATGGTACTGATAATGGTGAAGAATTCCATAGTTATTTCTGAGAGTAGGCTAGGGAGCTACCTTTTTATGTTCTCCCCTTTCTTGGTCAGGATGTCAGAGTGGTGGTATGACTTTGCATTCTACGTCATTGAGGATGACAGGGTTATCATGAAAGCAAAGTAATAATAAATGATTGTGGTGACAGATGGTGGGCAATAGGAGGTGAATGATGGGCTGTGAGGATTGTGTGATAAACAGTGTTTGATGAACAATTAGAGTGTAAGGCGCGAGGATCAGTGGGCTGTGAGCAGTGAGCTGGGGACACACAGATGCCAGAGACGGCGAGCTAGGCGGGTGGCGGGCTGTTCTTGGAGACAGGGTGGGACCACTCACGTTTACTGAGTGCCACACGGTAACTGCTGTGTCATTTGCTGAATTGATTTTTCTTTCCTCGCTAAATAGAGAACTGCAATATTTAGAGCGAACCTGAATGAATGAGTGAGTGTTACTCGCAATGAATGTGATAAATTCACACATCTCTGGAATACTTTTCACATAATTGAAAAGTACCAGCAATTGCGGTAGGCCTTTGTAATTTGCAGTGTTATAGATGTTTCACGTTATGTAATACCTCATTGCAAATGAAAGGGACAAAATGAGATTTTGGGTTAACATAGCTTCGAGAAACGCAAGTCTACGAATATTATACCAATCATAAACTTTCTTAGAAAGTATTTCTGAATAAATAGAATCACAATAATGTAATATTTTTTAAATTTCATCAAGTATTTTTTCTGATAATTTCAAAAGAAGTAACTGTTATATTTTAATAGAAATAATTTAATCGTCCTTAACATATTTGCATTCCTACTAGTAACGAACTCTCTTTATGTGTATGGTTGCATTGAAACGAAGTATGAAAACTTGTGCTGTCACATAATTAAAATGCGTTTCTTAACACCAACATGTAACTATTAAAGAAATATTACATTGACTAAAAAGTTTGTACGGCCTTTTCAACAAAGCAATCTTACTCTAATTCATTGTCTCGCTTGCAAAACTTATGGTGAGCTTATTTTTATGATTATCCACTCATTCTCATCTGCATTAGCTTTTCTGCATTTACAACACATCTGTGAATACAGTTTTCCATTATTAAATATATCAATATTGATCTAACGTAGATACATTATTCCCAAAGCGATAGGTAAATGTAAAACGTATTTTCAACCTCTTTTAAAGTAATACAAATATTCGGGCAAAAATACCACAACAGTACTCATCCAATTCCCTTTCGAAACAACGCGAATTTACAATTAGTGCAGTTAAATCACGTTTCATTTTCTCATTTTTATTTGTGTAAAGACTTCGAAATAAGAACCATAATTTATTTTTAGGAACTAATTTGTTTCATCGTTGCCTACTTGAAATTGAAATTGTCTGAACTAGAAATTAAAACTTAATTGGCATTCTCACAACAAATGTATTGACACATATGGTAATATTCTTCTCTTTTTAAAAATCGTATAGTGCAGTAAAGTGTGGTAGAAGATATCACGAATCATTTTTTTTTCTAATTCCATTTATACAAAAAATAAAATTATTAAATCAATAAAAATATTATGTTATATCAAAAATAGTTTCATGCCACTACTCATGTATTGAGAGACGTTTTCAAATTCTGAAACAACAGGATCACTAGGCATTGAAACCATAGCATTAAACAAGCAGATGAAACGTAATTGAAACGTTATACTTTTACCAATATCTGAATATATAGTACTGCAACGTCGTCAGTTGGCAGAACGTGCTAGCGGGCGTTGGGATACTAGGAACTAAGGGGAACATGTGGACAAAGAGTTGCCCCAAAACAGGGCCAACTGAGGAGAGCAACCAAGACGCAAGGGCGTACATGTGTTGGCCGAGCGACCATCCTCACCCTCAGGGAGGTTGCGTGCGATCACGTTACCGCGCCAAACAAGTGAGCAGAGATGCCAGGCAGAAGGATTTCGCTTCCGGATTGCCTCGCATGCGGTAGGAACTGCTAGCCGGACAGACGGACGTGCACTCCCCGAGAAACTGCTAGTGCTTTGCGCTGGGTTTCCGGGTACCGGCGCGGTAAAGCGTATGGTGGAGAAATGCACTAGGCAGCAAGGGTTGGGGAGCAGTGTGGGTGGGAGTTACGGAGGAAGGTACCAAACACAACCCCAGAGCTGAACATAGACGCAAAACTCTTGTAAAGAAACAGATTGTAAATAGAGCTCGTGCCTGTGTCTTCATGTCGCTACCTCGACGCCTCAATATGTTATATTGGAGCACAGAAGGAAATCCTGTTATCCAAATTAAATTACAGAAATAATACATGTCATAATTATTATAATCACTGAACATTTTTGTAAACAAACACGTTTTGATTCAGATATTAATTAAAGTTAATACTCAATAATCTTTATACAAAAGAAATCACCGAATTCGCATCCTTACCCTAACACCACACACGTACTTGGACTGCGCGATGAAACGACGGAGTTTTGATATATCGAGTACAACACAACTCCACCTGGAGTGGATGCTAGGTGGATCGAGGTGCAAATATCTTAATGTGGAAAGCAAAGTAAAATTTACAAAATAATGGTAAGACTAGTAATATCTTATGGAGGAGGAACAAGGGATGTAAGTAGAAGATAATAAAAGGTAATACAAGAACTAAGACTCTACTTAGAACATCGGAGATAAGAACATTAAGAAAAATATTGGATGCAACAAGATGGAATCGATTGAATAACCAAGATATGATAAATTAATGTGGCATTACAGATATAATAGAATTTACAAGAACCAGTAGAAGAGAATGGAATGAGCACGTTACTAAGTCAGACAGCAAACGACTAATCAAGATTGAGAGAGATTCAAAACCTGTAGGAAAAAGGGACTCAGGCAGACCGAAGAACAGATGGATCGAGAGTAGGATTTCCCCATCTCTTGAATAATCCTGATAGTGAAGTGTGAACAAATACTGCTGTTAACCTTCATAAAAGAAGAAGATTACAACATGCGTAACAAAATGCCGAAATGAAAAAATGACGAGAGATAAGCGTTAATTCCATTAAATTTAAGATATTGTTCAAACTTACTGTGTATACTATCTTTCATTTAAAGAAAAAATCATGATATTTCGTTGAGTAGAAAGTTGAAATTTCTTTCTATTCTAAAACTCAACGTGTTATAAATCTATATAATTGTATCAATGTCAGATGTTTTAGTATCTATACTGGTCGCGCAAGTTTTCTTGATATTTCGCAGAGGGGGGTGCGGGGAGAGGAAGTCTCTGCTTACG
>BOPP01000236.1:298985-309206 GCA_017312745.1 Gryllus bimaculatus | reverse complement strand
GCCCACCCGTCCGCCTCGATCGCCTGCTGCCCGCTCGCTATCAGCAGCCATCTATCAAGCTTTCGGCGTTCGTTATCCATCAGCATCTGCATTCTCCGGCGCCTGCACGTCGTCTACACATGTGCGTTTACCATACATTTGCACCTTCACCACTTCTGATGAATTTCATTCCAAGTAATAACCTGAATTTGACCACTATGACCCTCTAATGTTTGGTTCATTGAAAGATTTGATGGTGCAGCTAATGAAATAATTATTTGCTGTTTGTCATTCTGTCCGCTAAACAGTCGCTATCCGAAGACTAACCGTCCATAAAAGCCGAGCCTCTCAAATGGAGGAATTAGCGTGAGAGAATTGGCGGGAGTCCGCTGTTGTGGCCCGTGAGCCACTCGCCTATCCTTAGCCAAAACATATGTTTAGGTTTCTGTTCAATTTTTAGACAATCAAATTAAATAAAACCAAACAATTGTTGAAAAAAATGAGTCTATTCATTGAGTTGAGTTGAAAAATGAGTATATTCTCTCGCCGTTTTTGGACGGTTTCTTGAGAGAACGACGTTTTTTAAACTGATTTATTCACATCTTCAGATCGGATATTGACAGAATTGTTTCAACTATAAAAAATAGAAAAATGATCGAAAAGTATACCACCATTATATTGCTAATGTAAAAGCAATCAAAATAGTACAACGATGAAATACGAAAATAATTCACTTCAAATCTTGTCTATTGAGTACTACTAAATAAGTAGGTAAAAGGAGGTAAAAAGATAGAGCAACTCAATGGTTAAAAAAAACAGCACCAAGTTTCTTGAAAGGATACCTCAACATACTAGAGATCTTTTGGGGGCTTTTCCAACCGAAGAAGATGCCAATTTTTGACTATCCGTGCCGGGTACCCACTATGTCCCTCGTGGGGACATATATTAATATGAACATATTATTTGTACAATAAAAAGGGAATCGTTCAAGAGAACTAGTCTCGACCCAAACGCAAACCGAAACTATCCCCTCCGGTCTGGCTGACTTAAGCAATGGGCCTCGCCAGTGGGTCATGGCACGCCAAGTGGGCCATCCAGTAATCAGATCTGCTATATTCATAGTAAGGTTGTCTGACTGATATCTCTGCGACATCCATCCCTACATTCTAGTAATTGTTTCCTATCTGTCAAGTACTCTGCGAAATATAACCGTTATCGTTCAACTATCTGTGCTTTAATTTCAACTCTTTAATTTCCACATCTTCGTATTGTTATCATCTCGCTATCAGAAAATGTTATTTCCATATTCTGTCGTCTTTGTATCCGCTCATCTGTTGTTATCCGTCCGATGTGGAGCAGCAATCTCCTGAATATCTGTTCGATTCGCAAAACAGTGCAAAAATCTTATGAGAGTCGATATCGAACTTCATTGTATTCTATATGCATTGACCAGCATCGAAATGATAGGTATCGGATTAGAAAAGCTACTAGTGTGCCCAAAACACCAATGTCATTCCGGTTTGTTCCCAAACATATACTTGTTATAATTCATACGTCCGATATTTATGCGAATGGGTTTCATTTCACATTACAACTTTCTGAGTAATATTTGGTCCAGCAAATAACGCATTCCGAAACAAACTGTAATTCATCTCGTGTACACATGAGAATGAAACTTTGAAACGGAAACGGTTAAATGTGGATATTACACAGAAATTCACCGCAGATCACTGAAATGTTAGTTTATGAATAATACTATCACGCTGGTTTTAATGAAATTCTAGGAAAATAACTTCGAACTATTCTAGTTTTTCAACATAACAAGAATTTTTGTAACGAATCGCTATCAAGATAAAAGATTAATAAGCATAACGAGCGATATGAATAGGCATCGACTCATATCCTCAAGAAAAAAATGAAAACCTTCTTAATCACTCATCAGTCAGTATTCTTCTAAATTAGTCCGTAACACATATGATTTACAATAAGGAAAAGAAAAAGAAGAAGAAAAACAAAAAAGGAAAGCAAAAAACTTAAGAAAACAAAAAAGAAGTTAAAGACATCCTTGAACTCCAGCGTTTCTCATTTGGAGGAAGTAGTTACTTTCATTTATTAACAATGCAATAGCGTAAATCAAAACGACAAAATACGAGCAGCAACCCATCACCCACAACAGAGAAGAAAAACAAAGTATTCACTAAACGCACGAAAACGTCTCCCCGGCTCGCAAGTGTTTGCAAAGAACATTAAACAAACAAAACAATTTCGCACGAAGCCAACCCGAAGTTTTTCGCAGCGTCAGCGTTACAATCTATTTCACTTACAGCGCAAAAGCGTAACTATTTTTCCTTCGCCATTTTGTTTAAGCAAATATTCCCGACGCCGAGAAAAGCGGGCGCGTCGGAAGCGACGGCGTAATTGATTCACGAAGTTCCCGCCGCAGCGCGCGAGTCGTTTCAAGGCCGAACGCCTCGCGTGCGCGAGTCGGACAAGACAATACATTAGCGGATCCGTCCAGACGCAGCAGTTGAATTTCTCGGAGACGAACGATAAAATGTTGAAATATGGCTTCTGCTCGTCGCACTCTTTTTCTGTCAGTTCCGTGCATCTGCGTGCCGACTCCCACCCACGCACATCCATCCTTTGTCTTATAAACCTGACTACTAATATGTGCTGAAAATAAGTATTTCGTATTTTGGCGCTGGAAACGCCACGGGATATGTATGACGGCGAAGTTGCGAAGACTGTCAGCAATAGATACCACTAGTATGTACCACATGAAAACAGTATCAATATTTACGTACGTGGAGGTAAATGCCATCGACTTGTCTTGAAACTAAATGTAGCTACACTAAAATAAAAATTAAAAGAAGTCTCATCGAGTTTTCTATGTTTCAATCTATTAAAATTTGAGAATTCTAACCAATTAACAAAATGCGGATTCCCATCACTACGTAAATTCTATCAGAGGTCATTTACTGAAATGAATCTCCGATCAACCACCTCTCACAATCTGCCTCTTTCATTCAAATCGCGTCGCAGTTCCACTTCCCAGCGGAGTACGAATTTCTCCCGCGACCAAATCTCCTTCACTTAGTCGCGCTCCGGGCGCCGTTCTCAGCCGTCGCGCCGCATGAATGAAAACTCCCTGCCCCTCTTCGGGATCCACGACAAATGCATTAACCAATTCCATTTCTTAATTCTCTTCTTTAACTTTTTAATTGCTCCTCCGCCGCCTCGTCGGGGGCGGGGGCGGGGGCAGCATATGAATCGCGAGGCCGTAATGGAGCTCAACTACGGTTGATAAGGGGGGCCATCCATCACCAGCGCGGAAGGGCGGCTGAGTAAATACGGAGCGGGGGCGGCGCGGTCACAAAGACAGAGCCCCGCGGACTCGGGGGCACTGGGCCCGATCATTAATTCCGGGAAACAAACAGTATTGTGGAGTCTTTATACATTTATTTACAATCCAATACGATTCGCAATTGGAGAATTATCAAAAGTCCGGCAAGTATCAGGCTTTCAATTCCAATTAAATATTTTTTTTATTCAAATTTGATTATTCTTCCTGTGAAAATGTTCGTGTTTTCGGGCACGGCTACTGCAACTTCCATGGGTCCCATAACTGTAGTACATGATTCATCACGAAAAATGGCTGTGTTCTTTGCATGTAATTGGTGAGATCATGCGCCCACCTACACGTCTGTTTCCGGGTTTTCCCTTACCAAGTATCACCAATTGCGTGGCATCCTTCCCCCCACCCGAACAAGCTTTAAGCCACCTTCTTGTTCCCCGAAATGTGCTAATGTAGTGCATGTAAGCGAGTAAAGAAGCAAGAGGTGATGACACGTCAAAGAATGGAAAGGAAATATCGCGCGAGGTTTGTTTGTTAGGGTTCTGCTCCAGAATTATACTGGTGTTGATCAAGAAACCAGAAAAATCTATTGTTCAAATCAGCTGGCCACTAGAACTCTCCTGAGTTGGACCGAACTGTCGAGCTAGTGTCGAAAACACCGTCGAACGCTGTGATCGAACTTCGCCGAACGCTATGATCACGTGGTAACAAACACTACAGTGTCATCAGTTGATTCCCTGAGCTACGGCGGCCGGTATTGAATTGATATAGCTGAAAGGAGACAGCAGGTAACTAGAACACTTGTGTGGACACGTTTGCATTTTATTACTTATTACTTTTGTTAATAGTGGGCTAAATTAGTGATTCAATAAGACTTATCAGAAAACTGAGATTAGTTTCATATTTTTATTTCTTTGTTTGCTCTAGAAACGAATGCGACCAATACTCGATAATTATGCGACCAATCATCGATAATTTTAAAAGAAATAATTATTGAAAATTCTATTTAAACAAGTGTTAAAATATTCCTATAAACTCACAATTAAATAAATGAAAACAAGAATATATAAATTGAGATAAGGATTCGAGCTGAATTAATATTTAAATATTTTATAGCTTTTAAATGGAGTACAAATAGTTAACTCCCAGTCAATAGTTGAGATTGTTATACAGGAGTCAGGCTATTTTCCCTGACATTAAAAAGGCCACGGAATAGAAATGGCCAGGATCATGTTTCAGGATAAGAATCAGGCCATCGAACTCCGACGATGTTTTACTTAAATTTTGAAGAAAAATTCTTCGAAGAAAAAGCACAACTGAGGGACGGAGTAAGAGAAAAAAATGCTAGTGTATTATTTATTACTACACTGTGATTATTGTTATTGTATGATTATATCATGAAATATTATAATTTAAATAATAATAGAAATATCACTTTGTTATTCCTCAATTTTAACTTTCCTCTGCGATAATTTTTTCTCGATAAAGCTATTCTATAAGATTGTTAAAGATTCTGATTACTAATTATCCCTAGGATTTAATGGAACGCGTATTGTCTGGTTAATCATAGACGCATTTAATTGGGAATTTGTTCTGTTAAAAAAGCAATAGTGTTGTAGACATATATTTCGATGGGTTCGTAGCTTGCGAGACAACGACCACTGTAGGATGACGCAGAGCACGAGGGAATCTAGGAAGCGCCGGGGCGCTGCAATGGAGGCAAGCAGCTTCCAGAATTAAGACAAGACAGCGCCTTGACAAACCGTCCGGCTGCTGCCGCCGCGCCGCGCCGCCCGGTCAAAGGGGTAACTGAACGTTAATGAGGGCAATCGAGGGGAGCGAGGGGGGCGGGTGTCGCGTGCGGGGGAGGGGGTATGAATGATAGCGAGAAATAAGATGGCGGGGTGGGACTGCTTGGCGTTGAGAGGGGTCCAGGGACGGAGTGGACGGAGAGGGTGGGAAGTAGAAGAGCTAGGGGGAGATGATGGCGGAACGGATCAGGGAGTGGCGTATTGTGATGTAGTATAGCGTAGTGTCAATGTGGTGAGTATATAGTGGCGTAGTATCAAAGTAGGACGGTCAGAGGGTAGGGGGGCGGAGGTGAGAGCGGGGTGTGGCGGGGAGCGGAAGGGAGAGGCGGGGAGGAACGGAGAGCGTCGGGGACTGACAGAGAGTGTCGGAGAACGGCAGGTAGCAAGATGTAGCGGCGGGGAGCAGTGGGTGTGGCAGAGAGGAGCGGTAAACTGTAGGAAGCGGCAAGGACCGGGAGAAAGTGGCGTACAGCAACGTGAAGCGACAGGGGACCTCAGACAACAGCGGCACACGGCGCGAGGTAGGGGAAAGCGACGTAGAACATCGGGGATTGGCGGGAAGTGGCGAGAAGCGACGCGAAGTGAAGGGTCGGCAAGGCAGGGAGGATTGGCGGGGAGCGGCGGAGATTAGGTCAGAGTAGTAGCGAACCGCATAGCAGCGAGGGTGGCGAGGCAGAAGTGGAAGGAGTGAAGCGGGGCGGATCGTGGCGGGTAGTGGCGGGTAGAGGCAGATTGTGGCGGGACATAGCGGGTGATTGCGGGTCGTGGCGGGTCGTGGCGGGTCGTGGCGGGTCGTGACGGGTCGTGACGGGTCGTTTCGGAGCGTGGCGGAGCGTGGTGGAGCGTGGCGGAGCGTGGCGGAGTGTGGCGGAGTGTGACAGAGCGTGACAGAGCGTGTCGGAGCGCGTGTCGGAGCATGGCGGAGTGAAGCGAGGTAGAGCGTGTATGGCAGAGAAGGCGGGGCGGATATGGCCGTTAGGGAACGGGGCAGAGCTGGGCGGAGCAGGGCGAAGCGTGGCGTCGAGGTCAAAGAGAGCGAAGAGGGCCGAGGAATATGAGACGTTTCTAAGCATGACATAGTTGTGTTTGCTAGAGGGACGGGGCGGAGAGGAGCATGGTGTGAGACGGGACTGGAGGGAGGATTGGAGAGTTTGGAGCATACATGGAAGTGCTAAAAACTCTGAATTTTTCAAGAGTAATATAAATTCAATAAAAAAAGCAATTGTCAAGAAACATCACGAGATAACTGTTTGAACATACACACAATGAATGCACACCAACAGTGAAATACAATTTCATTATTGGAATTTCCAAAAAATAATGGAAATCACGTTCCACACGAGACACAAAAAACACGAGAATGCTCCTATCATTCCATTCCGTACAACAGGCTATTCATAACTCGGCAATTTAGTACGTTGAAAAATACAATAGTCGATATGAAAACATTCCACTGTGTGATATGTATGAGTGCTAATGTACGTACCTTCATTACCCCTCTACAAAAATGGCGTCGATGGCATGAACAGAGCGCTTTATTTTTGAGTCGCTGTTTAAATTCGCACCTCGTAGAATGCAACACGCTCGTTCCCTGCAGTCTGCGCAAGGATATTCAAGAAATCCTTACTCTTGACCTCATCCCTAACTCCCCAATGACCTGCCACCGTTCCCGATCTGGGACTCGCCTCGGCTTTTGCGGACGCACCGCCCCAAACAAGCTTCTTCCAAGACTCCGCCCCGCCCGCCCTTCGACCCCAGGCCCCGACACCAATGCGGGATCCCGCCCGCTATGCTACCCTGTTCACATTCAACGGCACCAGGGCATATCCGGTTCGCCCCTGACCACGATTCGCTGAACATTCTGTCCCGACCATTGTCCTGTCATTCATCCACCGCCCATAACAACGACCCCACATCCCGCCAAAGCACATTAGCGAACCTCTTTCTTCTGCTTTACAACTCACATTGTCCCATTCACTTTCCTCTCTTCTTCGAATCCGGTACCGTCCTCGGACCTTTCAGGCATATTCCCCCTTCTTTTTTGTCCCTCGTCTCCGCCCTCGTCTCCGCCCTCGTCTCCGCCCTCGAGTTTTCCGTGCTCTTTACATTTTCCCTGCTTTAACCCAATTTCAGCACATTATTCTCCCGCGAAGGTGGCAAGCGGGTCAGCAGGTCTCGGACGACCGCCACCGCAGCGCCACACGAGCCACGAGACGGAAAAAATCTCATACGAGATTGGAATTTTGTATTAACATTTCTGCTTTGCTCTTAGCGCAGTAAGAATTTCCAAGGGAGGAGTCAAGCTGGGCTTCCTTCCCTCCGGCTAAGGACAAGGATATTACGCTTCACATGTTTCGCATAGTTTCCTTATGGGACACTGCCCCTTCCGGGCCGCGGACCCCTTCCCACAGCACCGATGGGGCACAGTGGGCTGTAACGCCATTCTAAATGGACATCATTACGGGGAGAGGGTTAATGACAAAAAACATCGCCAAAATGATCAAGAAATACTATAAAATGTTTTTAAAATGTCAAAAAGAAAAAGAAAAAATATGATTTTTTTTTATAAAAACCAGTTCAGATGTACAACTCATGCTATTGAATATGTTACTGGTGTAATCTTGTTTTCATTCAAGTGAGCTCAGCGTACAAAATTTTGCTTTGAATTATTCTGTACCAGAAAACATTTGTATTCAACTATCGCGAAATCGGATGAACCGACAGTGACGGTGATAGGCATCACAGGAAAATCAAATTCCATATTAACAACGGATGACATTACAATTTTTGAATGAAGAAATCAAATGGAATACTGAGGAATTCTGTGGATAATTTGTTGCACCTGGTAAATATTATTTGAAGAAAGCACTATTTCAATTATATTAAAATCTATGAATTCGGCAAAAAATGCTTTAAAAATGAAAAATTAAAACATTACTTATTAGACAAAACCGATGATAATATTAATATACAAATGGGTAATTCTAAGGTCAAAAGAAAAAAATATATGTAATTGAAATTCACCTCCTAGATGTAATATTATCATTTATTGGTAAAGGATTCTTAGTTCAGGAATTCTGAATTATGAAGTACAAGCTACAAAGAAATTGTACCAGATAATGGAAACAAATGCTGGGAAGAATGTGTTAGACAGAATCATGAGAATGACAAGACTGGAGAAAATAAGAAGTAAAGAATTATGAAAAGTGAAAAATACAGAATATAGGAGCTGCTGAAGGTACGGAAGCTTCAGGACGACAAACGTGTATCAATAAGCAAGGAGGAGGAAAGGTCGAACAGCTTGAATGTTTTAAAATTAATCAAAAGAGAACCCAATATCTGCGGCTTCGACATGCTGGTTCTATAAAGTCCCACAAAAATATCACACACAGGTCGACGTTCCTGTAGATTTTTTTGCAACAGTTTAAACGAATACGAATACCCATTTTATTTCAAATAGTTTTCTAAAAGACAGAATGTTTACCGCTTTGTGAATTTCAAATTTGTTTTCATTATTACGTCTTTCATGCTGGATTTTATAAGCATAAGATAGCTGTGTAATGAAATAAGCCTCTAATAATGTACTCTAAAAATTTCCTGTTATTTCTTGTGATTTTTCATGTTTCGAGGATAACAAAATGTTACAACAAAAAATCATAAAATATATAGTCATCATTGAAACTATTATTTCTAATACGCAAGTTGTAAATAGCGATACACAAAAAAATCGCCAAGTTTCTATTCCTATTTCTGTCATTGCTAGCAATATTCTTTAATTCTTGGAACTTCAGGTTTATGGACACTTCTAGTACAAACGAAATACTACATTGAAACAAATTCTTAAAATCAACCGATGTTCGTTTTTCGTATGCTAATATCGCATAAATAAAATTCAAAAGTTTTGAAGTGTTCTCTATTTAAGATTATCTACGGCGTGATGATCGAAACAACAAATATCGAAATATTCGCCCTGAATTGGAAATATGGAAGTTTGGAAGTTCAGAGTTTGGTTAGATATCTACAAGAGGTAAATTATGTCGTCAAAATGAGTACTTGATGATACCCTTATTTCTCAGTTCGTTTGTCACGCTATTTTAGAACATATTATGTATTTCACTACACATGACACCCACTAAATAATAATTTAGTGCAGTGTAATACATAAGGGAACATTCTGAAACGAAAATTCGTACACTGAAAAACATGCTTGTATAAATTCTTGGTCCACCCGTACAGTACCAAAAACATTAGTGAAGCAATTGAAATTAAGTGTTAATATGAACAAAATAGTTTTAGTAAAAATTTTAGTTTACTAAAACCCATGATATATTATTCTGGTTGATATAAGAAACGCTGACCCCACTTCTTTGAAACAATTTAATACGAGGGGGCGTCGTAAAGACTGAAAAAGTATAGCATGCATACTGCAATCATTTTTGTACGATTTTAATTCCGGTAGTGGGTGAAAATTGTGAGAGAACCATAGCACCTAAACAGCTGTCTCAATCGATTCGGTATTAACTCCAGATCTCGGGAAAATGAAAAGAACTCTATTTCCTTTCACTGCGGATTGCTGACGCTGTTTCTCTTTAATTTGAGATTCAATATATGAAAAAATGTCATATGTGATATAAAACCGTATTAGAACGTATAAGTGTCTGTGACACTAATTGCAAAATGCAATACATTGTTTTGTTTCAGACTAATGTAACTTTCATGTGAAAGAGTGAATCTAGGTCGCATTAAAGACTGGCTACCCCGTAAGTTCACGGTAAAGACCAGATCTCGTCATCGGAGAAGAAAGTGAATTGTTTTTTTAGTGCAGTGGGACTTGGATAATTTGTAGCTGAAGAGAGCAAAAACAAATCTAATAATTCGAACATTCAAATAAGTAGAGATATACCATTTTGTTTGGTGTTCCAATAAACTCTAGAAATGATCACTTTTTAAACTTAGTAAATTTTATTGTGAAAGGATATTTGAAAATGAGCAATGTAGACAATTAGTACATATTTAATCGTAAAGATTAAAACAAAATAATGTGTTAAATAAATCAACGGCGGTGGTGGGGCGGAG
>BOPP01000236.1:264439-296929 GCA_017312745.1 Gryllus bimaculatus | reverse complement strand
GGAGGCGGAGGCGGAGGCGAGGCGGAGGCGGAGGCGCGGCTGCTGAACAGGCCGCGAAGTGACGCGTACACAAGTTAGCGGCGAGGCGGTTTAGAAGATATGAAGTTTTGGGCTAAGCGGTTTTGAAGATAAGATACAAATGGATATATTAGATATTCGTTTGTAGGATGTTGTACGGGATGTGCCAGTCACAATTAGATAAACAAACAGTGACTTCCGAATGAACTTTGAATTGAAAATATAAACGTTTTTGCAATGCTTAACACTTCACAATGAAGTCTTAGCTTCCACAATTTTAAAAAATATTGTCAAAAAATATCATCACTTAAGTAAGTTACCATAAATTATATTTCTAATCTGATTTCACAATGTTTCAGTTGTTCGTTTATTTCGTTTTTTCAGTTATTTAGATCGTTATTTACTTGTTTCTACGTCAAGTACTTGTTTCATGTATGTTCTGTTATGTTATTAGGGAAAGTATTCATAAAGAATATTTTTAATATTCTACATTCTTATATGTAATCGTTCAATTTTTTTATAAATCATATGATGTATGTATTGAAAATACCGAGAGATCATCCAATATAGGGACAGAACAAGTTGTAGTTGCTAAAATAAATAAAGAATAAAATAAACAAATGTTTTATATCATATTACTGAGAAACGTTTTGGTATTTATTTTTTAAATCTTATAGCATTTTCTTAGCGATTTCTCTTCATCTATAAGTCCAGAAGGTTGTGAGTGTGGCGAAGGATATTTCTACGTGTTGTCGAAGAAAAAAATCTTTTTATACACCAACGACGAGAATGAAAATTTTCTGAATGGGTTGTTTTGGAGTGCAATGGCTTTGTATTGCGAGTAACCCTGCACTCTGGCATGATCCCAGATCGTCAGAATCATAACCGTCAGAGCTGCAAAGCGATGATTTTCCGTCACTAGATGGGCAGATCCAGAGCCGACCTACTAAACTACCAGTCAGAGCAGCCGACCGCTAAAATTATCTTACAGACAGCTTTGACCTAACTGTCTAGTTACCGTTGAAAATCCTGACACTGTCGGGACTCGAACCTACGATCTCCCGGTTAGGAGCACTGAATGACCACCTCCCCCGGTGTGACTTGTTCATGACGGGGAGGACGGGATGAGATAGACTTCACATGCGGTGCTTATTAAAATACATATATTCATTTTCATTCATAGAGATTGATTTCATTCATAGATGGTTGTATTGTACGACGCTATTAAAAACATTTAATGGAGAAAACATGCTACAACTGCCTACAACATGCTAAAACTAGAACTCCCGCCGCGGCGTCCTGAACGATGTTGAACCACAAGTAGATGATGATTATAATGAAGATAATCAAGTACGAGTAATTACAAACAAACGATTTTCACCCACAAATTGCTGTGAAAGGTTCGTGAACATTGTTTTTCCCACAAAAAGCCTAGAGTATGGTAAAACTTACAAAAACATCTGATGTAATAAAAAGTATTTCATGTGTAGGATAATGAACCGTACGAAAACTTTAAGATATTATTTGCTTAAGGTACACTCTATCGGATACTAATATATTTTGTATTTTCATTGAGTAAATGTGTGTCCGAAGAAGAAAGTTAGAAAAGAGTAATGAGAGAACATATTGTAATTCCCAAATTATTGGAGGCAATATATTTTCGACGAAATGATCAAATGAAAAACAACGGAAGGATAGAAATATTTGTAATAATTTTAAACATTTTCTTGGATCATTTTTCGTGAGTTGCATTCGCAATAACTCTCGTCGCTATTCCCACTGTCTCCAGAAAAGCAAACATTTCTTGCAGATTCTTCCTTAAGTTTTAAGACTCAAAACTTCGTATCTCTATTCCTGAGAGCAATGAATGTCGATTTATCGCTGATTTACGCTTCTGAGGTGTGTGAAAACACACCAGAGAAATATGTCTGAGAGTTATTTATTGAGCAATCACATTTACTGATAGTGTAAGCTAGACAAAGCCCTACGTTTCTCCTGAGAACAACATTGCGGGATAATGTATTGATATATGCGACTTCTGTAGGTGAGATAACTGACCACAGGGAGGAAATAGTGAACATCAAGATAAAATATAACAGATGCGAGTACATGGAATTGGGACGACAGAGAGTGAAATATTGTTTGAAGCTAATAAATCAGGCATTAAGTAAAATACATCTCTGAGGAGTATCGTTGTAAAGCATTCCGGGATAAAAGGGGTAAAAGGGCTTCTCGTAAAAACACGCCGACGTTCTGAAACTCATTTACGTTACTTTCAGCCCTTTTACCAATAACAAGAGGGAATCCGGAGGGACGCTCTCTAATCAGGAGAAAAAATCAAGTTCGCACAAAGAATTTCATCCGACGACAAAGCCCTTTTCATATTTTGCACGGCGCAGGCGGATGGGCCGAGGCAGTGAGAGGCGGGAGGGGGAGGGGAGGATGAGCGGGTGGGAGGTGAGGTTGGGGCCTGGTCCGACAAAATCGCTGTAACGCGCCAATAAGTTTGCCCGCGCTCGTCGGCTGGTTCGCCTTGTCACGCCCAGCTCATTTCGCGCCGCGCCGGAGTCTTTTCCCCCCGGGACGACCCTTTCGCCCTTTCCTCTTCCCCTCCTTTCCCGCCCCTGCTTCATCTCTCCCTGCTGCCGCATTCGACACTCGGGTTGTTGCCGCTGTCACCTCTTCGCCCTGTCACCGGGCGTCGTTTTTCGCGGTATTTTTCTGTCCAACTTGGTGGCTTCTCGAATTCATTTATCGTTGCATAACTCCTTTTTATCTGTGTTGGACTTCTTCAACCCACATCTCGCTGCAAGGTGTGTACTTAAGTTTTGTTACATCTTTCCGAAATTCATGATAACGATGGATAGACGTTGAATTCATTTGTCTTCTGTAAAACTGAGCGTCTGAAGATGGTTAGAACATTTCAATGAATTTGAATACGATGTTTGTAAAATTTGTATAACTCGTCTTTAGAAAACATGAGATGAGACATCCATTGTTTAATAGTTACTGACAAAGGACTCTCGGTAATCGAACAGGAGTAGAATCGGAGTATGAATGTAATTGTAATTCCAATTTATCTGGTCCTCTTCCATACAACGTATTTAATCCGTAGCCTCATTCACAGATCTTCAGACATGATTACTGAGGGATAAATTTAACACTGTAACATTCTATCTCATGATACTTTGTTACAACCTTCTTCATTCAACGTATCACATTTCCAGTGAATATTTCATTCCTCATTCTTAGTTTGACCAATACACAGTAATATCCGTATCGTCTTTCGACATCTTGTCAACATCAATTTCACACCATGATTTCATTCATCTCTTATGCACCAAAACACTGAATTTCCAACATCAATATTTCATCTGGCATTGTAGTCTTTCCTCGTTGTTACATATATCTTTATCTAAATTCTTACGTTTAATTCAGCCCATCGCCGTTATGTCCCACATCTTTCTGCCGTGTTTCCTCCAGGCCTCCCGTAATACTCCCCCCGCCAACGCCCCGGGGCCCCCCTGCCGAAATGCGCGTACCGTCGCGCCCCTCTCGCTCTGTCGCGTCGCGCCATCGCAGGCGCTTTTCCTGTCGCGAGCCTCCCGCCAAGCTTCGAGCGACTCCGGCCACCGCGCGCCGCCACGACCCCCCCCGCCACGCGCAGGCTCTTCCTCTCCCTCCCCCGCCCCGCTCGAAGCCTCATCTGAAGCAGATCCGCGCCGCCTCCCATGAACCGTCCACCCCGCCGTCCCCGAACACCCCGACTTCTCCTCGTCCCGCGCCCACACGTCAATCGTGTCTCCGCGATCGCCTTGCATCCGCTCTTCCCCACCCCACCCGAAACCTTTAGCCGCCGCTGCCTCCGCCACGCCCCAAGCTTGCCTCTCCTCGACACGGCCCGGTCCTCTCCGCATCCTCCCCAACCCGTTCGAAACCTACTTCTGAGTGGGGGCCATTCCCCCCAGCCCTGCCCCAACTCTGCCTGAGCCCAACCCGGCGCACCTCCTCCTCGCACCCGCCTCATCTCATCCCCCCGTCACCTTGCACCCACTCTTCCCCCCACCGCTCCAAACCTCTACGCACCGCTGTCCCCGCCACACCCTGGCTTTGCTTCTTCTCAGCCCGCCCCGCATCTTGCTCGCCCCACCCAAAAACTCCTCCTGGACGGAGAGACTTCCCCTGTCCCACCTTCCCATCTGTCCTAACGCTGCCGTGCCCCATACCCCCTCTTCCGCTCCCACTTCGCACCATCACGCATTTGCCTTGCACTCGCTCTTCCCCACACCGTGTGAAATCTCCTCCAAAGCGGGGAGCCTCGAGCAGGAAGAATGCACTACACCTACGGAAATATGACTTCGGTAGTTGACGCGCCCGGAATCATATACAATCAATCAATCGAAACATTTAGCAGCCTCTGCCCCTTCCATGCCCCGTCTCCATCACATGCTGACTCTACCACACCCCCGCCACGTCTCCTCCATCCCACCTCAATGCACCTACGCCACCGCCCCTCTTCTTGTCCAGTTTCTCCCCCATCCCCTCTCTAGAGCGCCCCTCTTCCACACTGCCTCAACCCCAAACTCTCTTCCCCTCATCCCATCCCTTCCCCTCCCCTCCCTTTCCTCCGCTCGTCCCCCTCCTCGCCAGAGACTCGCCCTCGCTCCGCCCTATCCAATCTGCGACCCTCCGTCACTCACGCGCTCCTCGCTATCCCCCTTCCGCGCCATCTCGTCGCATTTATTCTCACTCTACGTCTCTGTCGGTCTCATTATCTTCGCACTGCCGTCCTTGTTCTCTCGTATTACGTCCACGTGCATGGCACTATTCTCACTTATTGTTGACCAGGAACAAGCCGTCAGAAATGACAG
This sequence comes from Gryllus bimaculatus, assembly GCA_017312745.1. Taxonomy (NCBI): domain Eukaryota; kingdom Metazoa; phylum Arthropoda; class Insecta; order Orthoptera; family Gryllidae; genus Gryllus; species Gryllus bimaculatus. The sequence continues at coordinate 292,040 of BOPP01000236.1, read as the reverse complement.
AATAAAACTCTGGCAGTAATAATTAATAAAAAGTAATATTTACAAAATGAAGTACGAGTTTTTTCTTTCAAAACTTCCTTTTTCATAACTTTTCCCCATCAAATTTCTCAGAGAAATGTTCTAAATCGCAAACACTTTTGCTAATCTGGAAAGAGCTACATTAATTTAACAATGGACGAAGTAGGGATGATTTAAAAACACATCCACTTGCCGAAAGATTAACTCTCGACAAATAAAATCAAGAGAACAGGTAACGCAAATAAATTGAGAGACGTCTACACAGTGTTGCTGTAATTTACCAAACTCCTAATTTCCAAACTTCCTTCTATACCCCGTCCGATACCACCAAACGCACTCCAAGTACAAAATTCCTCGCCAAGAAAACAACATAATTTGATACCATTCCAATTTCATCAAATTTTGCGGTTTGCGGGTTGACCTGTTTTAATTTTTTTGTTACTTATAGAGACATCTTATCCGCAAACGTTTTTGGCAACATAAGTTTAAATGTTTGTATATTAAAGCTTATGAAGATGTGTTATAGAAAAATATATTTAATAAGCAAAACAAAACAAAACGTTTTCTATCTTCCTCCAGTTGCACTAACCCTAGAATATAACATTACAATACGAAGGCAGGGAGAAAATTTAGTTATATTCGTAGATCGTTGATGCTTCTTCCCTGTCGATTTGCCTAGTTCCTACATCCGTTACTTCTGATGTGGAAACCAATTACTTACCTTAATACCGATGCATTCCAGAGATGGGATACAAATTTTCTTCATTAACAGTTATCAGAATTACTAACTCAAGTTAACAGCTGACAATAAAAGATGAAAATAAAATTTTTAGTATTTCACAAGGTAATATGGCTACAACTGACAGCTATGAGTAAAAGATAGCAATGGCAGTTGTGTGAACCATAATAGCTGATGAAGTTTTGTGGCCACCCTACCGCGCTATCGTTGCTGTCACCATCTTGCCAATGTCCCGCGCCAGCTAGGTCTCAGGCCTTGGTCAAGTGCCTCTCCATTTCCACATCGTCACCACCACCACCACAATTCTCGCCGCCTCCGTCCACTCGCCCCTTCCCACCCGCCGGTGACGCATTGCACGGCACAAGAAGCGAGAGCGCAAAGCGAGGAGTCGAGCGTAGCAGAGAGGAGCCGTCAGATAATTACCAGCCTATCTCCTTCATTATTTACTTTGGAGGGAAAAATGAAAACAAAGGCGCCGTAATGAACTCAATTTTTAGAGAATTTGGCCGACGCGTCGGACGAAATTTCGCGGTGTTATCTAAAGAGGATATGCGACTTAAGGTAAACCCGTCTTTGGGACATCGTGCTTTTCCCATACTCTCTCGCGGACTCTTTGGGAGCAGGCGTCATGCGTGAAATTTGGGCGCAAAATTAATGAGAAACCCCGACCGGCAACGGAGCTTCGAATTCAATTTCGGCGAAACGTTAAGCATCGCCGTAGCTTTCATAATTGAGCTCTTGCCCGATAGATGTAAGGCAACAGCGAATTTATATTTTCGTAAAAAAACATTCAGACAAAAATCCCTCATTTTGATTTCACAAAAGACCAACAATTCTGAGCATTTAGCAGCATATGCCGGCGCAAATGTGAAATATTCAGAACTGCCTCTCTGTTATCCGTCATGCGAAACAAACTGAACGCAAAGGACCCTATAATTCGGGAGTGAAAAATTAACTTTTCCCTCCGCGGTGAGGTTAAACTTCTGAGAAACCTACGAGGGATGGCTGGAACTTTAGATAGCAATTTCAACTTGAAGAGGGTAAAAATCTCCCCTTGTCTAGTTAGTATAATGGACAACGTATTCCGCGATCTCTTGAGGACGCAAAAGGGAAGAATTTTTCGTAGAAGCGAAAAAAAAATTAAGAACATGAAGTACTCCGTCGTGCTGCAATCGATCTCTTCTACCGTTATCTTGTTTACTCTCTAAATGTAAACACACAGCCATTCAAGTGAAGCTCTCCACGTTGTAATTTTCACAAGTATGGAGAGGGCACAACTTTTAATAAGGAAGCAAGGACGGGAGGTCGCAGGAGGCGAGGACGGGGGAGGGTGGCAGCGGTGGGGGTGGGAACAGTGGAGTACCGCGTGCACAAGTTCGGCTGCCAAACTCGATCCGCCGCTTTCGTCTTTCGGCTGACGGAACCATTGAAAGTGCCAGCGAACCCTTGCAACCCCTGCGAGATCCTCTCATTGTACCCCCCGCAGCGCACCGCCCCATCCCATTCCCCCTGCCCCCACTCCCTCTCCCGTCTCCCCCCTCTCACTCACTATCCATCCCTCCCCTCCTTTCTCTCTCTCTCTCTCTCTTTCTTTCTGATGCGTACGCCCGCGCCGCCGCGCTTTCGCACACAGCGAGCGACCCACGGGCCGACGTAAAGTTTATGGCTAATTGAATATTGTGTAAGGAACTACTTAGAAGTGAGCAAGGGGTTGGCGGCTGGAGAAGACGGTAGCGTGGGAGATGGAGGTGACATGGGGTCAGGGGCAGGGGTTGCTTCGGCGGTAGAGGTGGCGCGGCGGTGGAAGCAGGGTACGAGACTTCAGGCTGAGGTGGGAGAGCCTGGTTCACACGGGGGCGGTGGGAGCGACAGGGCCGGTGGAGACGCTGGAAACGAAAGGAGGGGGAGCCCACGAACGCGATGAAGGGGAAGAGCGTGTGGGTATGGCGGACAGAGGGATATGAGCGGTCGTGTCGGGGAGAACGTGGAAGCAGAGTGGGATCGAGAGGCGGGGCAGATGTGATTAATGGGGCGTGCAGTGGCAGCGGAGGCGGCATGACACGGGGAGGGGGGGATGGGTGGAGGGTGGAAGGGGTGGAGGGGTGGAGGGGGTGGAGGTGGGGGGTGGAGGGGTGAGAGGGGTGGGAGGGCGTGCTCGTGCGCCCGACGGCGGGTGAGGCTCGGCAGCCGCTATGAAAGGGGTGGTGGAGAAACGCACTCTATTTTCATGTTAATGGAATTTCAATACGAAGGAGCGCCCGACCTCCGTTTCAAGAGATGTAATAAACTCGTGTAAACGACTCGCAGCGCCTCCTGAAAACCCTTTACGTTCGCAAATAGTAATACGAGATATTTTTGTGTTATGATGATGGAAAGACAAACAGTTTTCGTAAGCATTTATTCGTTCTACCTCAACGACGGGAAAATGTTGATCTTTTGACGTGCTCGAAAGAGAAAACTTTCCCCCCAACGTTCAGATAATCTATTTTAAGAAAGGTGAACCGGATCTGTCTGTATTTCCTTTACAATTTGATGAAAGAGGAACAAAAAAGGCTTCAAAAAGAAATCATAAAAATTACTAAGCCATGAAGTAGAATCATGTACTATTCGCATATTCGAATTAGCTACAAACTTTGACTATTTTCCTTTATCATATCCTTTGTGAAGAAATGGACTTACTGCCATGAAAACTTAAGGAATGATTATTTGAATAACTGTATTTCCACATTGACCTCGATGAAACGTGCACATATAGTGAATCTGCCTTTATGTTCACAAATAAAACAAAAAGCCATCTCAGCATTTACTCAAATGATCAGGGAAATGGTCTATAAATCTGATTTCGAAGGGAATTGACCCAGAAACTGAGGTACAATTCTGGTTATAGGCATAACAAGTTTTACAGAATTATACACATTAAACGGAGACTAATGCATTAAATATCAACCTGTAAATGTGAATAGTTCCTGAAAATGTGTTCCCGCCATTGAATAAGCCATTTTGAATGAAATACACTAACCTGTAAAACACGAGGCAAGGAAATGTAGAATTCCTAACTTAAAAGAATTGCAAGAATCTCGTGGGTAGGATTTGCTTATACATCAGGGAGTTATTAGATGTGATTCCTCAATAATGTATCTCCCGTGTCTCTGGCGGGAATAAACATAAACAAAATCTACTCTGAGTGCAGTATGGAGACTGACAGAATTTTAAAACATTCTGAACGCATGAACGAAGTTCGTTTTGTAGAAAACGTGAAGATGCAAAATAAGAGATTTTGGTGCAAAAGAACATGTATTTCAAATGAGTACACATTTAATGTCGTGAAGGAGGTAGAATTGATATCATTTCTCATGTAAATATCAGAACCTAAGTATGAAGGAAACTTTTTCGATGCTTTGCTCTACAATAATCGCGTGCACGATAAAGATAGGAATATGGAGAATGATAAGTTCATTACGAGATAACAAATATTTTGGAACCTATCAAGGAACCTTTTTGATTTAAATTGCGCAGTAATCAGCCTCGATAAACTAGATTTAGTTCGAAATAGAATGAGCGCAATTATATTGCAATATGAGGATCATTCGCAAGTACCTACAAGAATGTTATTCTCCTGCTTCTTACACTTGTAGCACTTACTTAATTTTAGTCCAAGTGCGTGGTAGAATGTCATAACGTAAACCAACAGTGACAGATTATGAGAAAATTAAGTGGAGAAGAATTGGTATGGGAAGAATTGGTACCGGAAGAATTAGAATTAGGTTCAGAGGAGATAATAATTGCAAAAGGTAGTGTGGCTATAAGACAATTACATCCACTGATATGGAAAGATAAATTAAGTAAGAGTGTAAAAATAAATTAAATAAGACTGTTGTAGAGCATATGGATCTGAGGTATGGGAAGCAACAACAAAGAGCGAAAAGAAATTGAAGGCAATGGAAATGGATTTATGGCGCTGAAGTTGCGGACTGACAATAATGGATAAAGTTAAGAATGAAGAAATTAAACGTAAAGTGGAAGTGAGTTTTAATATAATTGACACCATAGAATGGAAAAGACTAAAATGGTATGGGCACATGCAAATAATTAAGGGAGAACGGTGGCCGAAAATATTGTGGAAATGGCAACCAGCTACCCATTGACGAAGATGAAGACCTAGACTTATATAGGGAGAGGGAGTGAATGAGGCAATGGATAAGAGAGGATTAAGTAATGAAGACTACATCGATAGAGAGATGTGGAGGCTGGGATGCGAGAGACATCCTAAAGTTTAATATAGCTCGCTTTACTACCACTAACAGGAGATAAGGTTCGGAAAAGGATTGGAGGGTGTAAAAATTAAAGGAGGTGAAAAGGATGGGCTTTCAGTGGGAGACTATGTGGCATTCGAGTTCACGACGCGTCGTGCCAGCTCACAACCGAGTGTTATCTTCCAGCAAGGAGAAGAGACTACCCTGAATGATCAGTTTTGCCGAGAGGAAATTAAATTAAAAAAGTGTGATATATGTTTCTCACTTAAGCAGTTCTGACAATTTTGTGTTCTTAACCTCTCTGCATAGTTTTGGTATGTTGTACGAGAAAGAGAAAATTGATTCTACAATGTGTTTTGGACGGGTGGTTGAAATTTGTTTAGATGTTTTTCAGATGTATAGTGAGCATCAAAATTAATGCCATTCTTTTCTTCTATGATAATGACTATCTTGTTTGGGAGGTTAACTTTACAGTCTCGTCGTGGTGTTTAAAAACAAATGAAACTGAATAGCTGGAGCGTTAGTTCCTACCAATATCGGCGGAATAATGGTCATTTTCGTGCGTTAAGAGCGGTGAAATGGGAAACTTTACCTGGAAGATAGAATGACCCGAGTCATTATCTCCTGTTTACTAAGCACCCGAGTAAGATGGTGCATCTAGCGCCCATGACGCCTTATCGCCCATGTGGCGCTCGTCAGTACCCGTGTCTAAGGGGAGCAGAATCCCCACCCTCTGACCCCGTCGCTTACTTTGTCGATCAGCGGTTCTCTCGGGCAGATAAGGTAAGAGAGCTGGTATTTCTTGGAGGAGGCTTTACGCAGGAAAAGTGGATCAGCTATTGGACGATGAATAAGACATGAGCTTCGGAATCGAAACGAAATTGATCTGCCAGGAGAAAACGGAATGGATTTTTTTTTACGAATTATGTTTTACGAAGGAAAACAACTTAGAAATGAACACGCCTGTTTTCATGAGCCTTTTCTCTTCAGCCTATTTTGTTTAATGCATCTTCACATTCAGAGTTATACGTATTTGTAGAGTTATCAGCACGAAACTCCGTAGTAATTTGGAGGATTGTAAGGAAAATAGGGGGAACAGGACAAAACGATTACTTTAAGCTTCATCGCATGGCAGAATAATCATGACAGGAAACGAACAAACATTGGACATACTTATCTCAATAGACACAATTTTCGTATTTTTAAAGACAAAAATCAATAGGAATAAAATGATACTTCAAACTTAATTGTGTCTGTTCTGAGAAGTAAGCGCACGTTTTTTTCGTTTTATGTAATTATTGATCATTTCACTATTTATGCATTATTTATATGTGTTTAGTGTGCTTAATTTACAACTTTCAGATTTATATGTTGCAAGATTTTGTACACGGTTGCACACAGGCTAGGCTTTTGCGAAAATAACTTGGAAGAAGTAATATGTCTTCACGGTATCGTATGCCGTCTCATTTATTTCGTGTAATCACAATCAGTATAAATAAATAGCAAAGTACGCAAAACTTTCTTGGTGGAATTCTTGAAATAGTTGTTTACACTACTAATAAAGGGATGGCAGGAGCTAAGACCGGCATTTTGAAATAAGTACGCCTAAGACATATTAATTCGAATTGCGTACGCTGTATTTAAGCATGATATAATGGAAAATTACAAGTGTGATATTTTGGGAGAATTATCAACATGCGAGTCAGGAGCCATGTTGAGATTTGTTCTCCTCAGTGTTTTGCTGATTTTGCATTAGTGAATTGTTTTATATGACGATGATTTCCCTTAAGTAGGCGTATGGCAAAGAAGACATTGTTCAATCACAAAATAATACTTTCAAATCAAGTAGCTTTTTAGTAGTTTCAATGCAAGAATGCAGAAAAAATATTTTTGCTTTATATTTAGAAAAAGTATATTTGCTAAAAGTCATACAATAAGACTTCCAAGAATCATACTGCGAACTATGATTATACGTTTTTATGAGTCAACTCAATTGCATAAGGTGTATGCGAGGGTGCTTGTTTTGGAGTCCCAGTCATAATTTTACTGTTTGCCCTCATCTCATTGTATCTTCTCTCTTTTTTTTCTTTCCAGTTTCTTCTTTACTTTCTTTTATGAATTCATCTGCTGAACATAATTTCTCTTCTATTTCATTTCTAATTTTGTACTCTTAAAGTTTGAACTTAAGCTGCCCTGTTTCAAGACTTTCTGCATTTATTCACATACGTGATTGAATCAATTTGCATCCCATTTCACATTTTTAAAGAAGTAAATGCAGTTTTTACCGGACTTTGCGTAACGTAAGATTGCAATTATGACGTTTTATCACAATCCCAATCTCATGTAGGAATAGTTCATTCAACTTACAAAAGAAGTCACCAATTGCAAAGTTCATATGAGAACCATACGCTCCCTTAAGACACTGAATAGTTCGTGCTAGAAACAGAGACTTTATAAACAGACCAATAGTTTTTAAATTTTGAAGAGATCATACCTTTATTGAATCAGATTCGCAGTACAAACGAGAATATTAAAATGGAGGGAGTTACCACCCAAACCCTTCAGCGCAAGGACCAGTGTTGAATCTCCGACCATTCCGTGCTGAGCTTGTGGTGAACAAAACGAGCTCTCGGCAAGTTTTCTGAGCTCTCCAGTTTCTCCTGCGGCTGACTCCATCATTATTCAATCACTATTTACCTCATCATGATTACTACCATTTTCTTAATAGATCATGATTCATGCGCAACATTGCCGTTTGTAAATGAATAACCCTCAAAACACAACAAAAAGTAAATAAATAAATAAATAAATAAATTGCACATCTCATGCACAATGATTGTATTTGTCCTTAATGCTTGCATCAGAAAATACAATTTGAAAGGAAAAACGGGGTTACCACAGAAGAGTAGAAGAAAATAACAGAGAATCACATTACAAAGAGCTTATTCGAAGGGAATTATTTCCTTTCATGTGATCAAATTACTTATTTATTGAGCAAAAAAGTGGCAAAAAGAAAAGGTAAAGGGTAAAGTAATAGTATTATTAGCAATTTTGACAGGAAATAATTAAAACGTAAAATTTCGACCAGGAAAATAATAAAAATGACCCTGAAAACAACAATGTCGATGACGGCGTTATCAACGGCGGAAATTGCAAGGCCAACGTCAGCAAAAAACAAAAACAACAAAACTCAACTCAACAAGAACGCAACTTGAACAAAAAAGTCGACAGCGCCGACACTAACACCAAAAACAACGACGGCGACAACAAGGACGATGTCGATAACGACGACAACAAGGCCCAGAATTGTGTACTACCACGACTAGCAGACAAGCTCAAAGGCCCTCCGCATGTCCCGATCTCGATCCTGACGTTCCGAATGCTAGCCCAGCCATTTCAGCCACACTCGCATTGGAATACGGCATCATTTTTTGCTAATTTGCCTCCTTTAGTTGCGGAAAATATTTTCGATGATTATGTTTTCAAAAATAAATCGATATTCGTGGTAACTTCCGTCACAACTTGGCTCAGCTAATACTTCAAATCGCCTGATCACAATTGTTTTGCGTATGGATTTTTCCAAATTGTACAGTCTTATGGCAAATTCATCAACATATTTGGAAGGTAGATTGAAATGTATAATGTGTCTTCTTCTGATTTTTATTGTATTTTTGCTTTCAATGCACCCACTTTTCTATATCCTACAGGGTAAACATTTGTGAATCCCTCGAGCTTGCTTTATTAGAGTAATAAATACTCTGTGTTGCGTCCAACGTTAGCAAGGACAGCGATTTAAAATTATATTGCTGTACAAAAATATTATCTTGGTCAAATTTTGTTTCTCAAGAATGTAAGAATGAGAAATCCTTGACAAATTACATGATTACGATGAGACGTGTAATTGTTCTTATGCTGTATTAATATTATAATCAAATGTAAAACTTAATGTATGTTTTATTGAGTTCATTTATATATATTTAGTATGCATATATTTTGTGTCTGTAAACTTCTAAATCATTTCTACATACACATGAATAGCATCTGTGTTAAAAAAGTAGCCTAAATTCTTAATTATGCTACTCCAAATCATTGTACTTACAGCACAAAGATCTGTAATGCTAAATGTTTATCTTCAGTCTTCATAATATAATTGTTATTGTGTATATATTTTAAGCGTATAATAGGATAGGTATTAGGTAGAAGGAGCGCTTGAGGAGAGCAACCCCCTTCCACAGTGAAACCACCTTTAGCGCTAGTGTTAAGAAAAATGTCGAGTAAATCATTGCTTGAGCTAACTTCCGGGCAGCATCCAGCGGCGCCCGGCTGCGAGCGCGGGGAGCCACGCCGGAGGGGGCGGCCAGCGGGCAGCCGCTGCGAAGAAGGGAGGGGGGGTGCAATCGTTTGCAGGCTGCAGGGGCAGCGGGCAGCAGGCGTCTGGCACGGCGCGGCGCGGCGCCCGCCCCCGCTCGTGATGCAGGCGCGAGATAGCGGCGCCGCGCTCAAGCTCCCCCGCGTCGCCCCCAGGCGGCCGCAGCGGCGGAGGCGGAGGGGTGGAGGTGGAAGTGTTTGCACTGGTGGAGGTGGAGGCGTTGGAGGTGGTGAATAAGGTGGTGGTGTTTCTGGTGGTGGAGGCTGTGGTGAAAGTCGTGGTAGAGGTGGTGGTGGAAGTGGAGGTGCTGTAGGTGTAGTGGTGGCGGATGTAGTTTTGGGGATGGTGGCGACGGATGTGGTAATGGAAGCGACGGAGGTGATGGTGTTTATGTTGGTGAAGGCGGCGATGTTGGTGGTGGAGGTCGAGGTGGTGGTGATGGTGGTGGTGGTTGTGGTGGTGGTGGAGGTAGTGGTGTATGAGGTATTTGTTATGGTGGCGGTTAGGTGGTGGTGTTGTGATGATGAGGTAGTTGGGGATGCCAGTAGAAGCGATGAAGCGGTGAGGTTGAATGGAGGATGCAAACATACCATTAGAGCAGACCAGCTGGGAGGGCGTCGAGGCGTTGGAGTTTGTGGCGGTTCGGACTAGGAGTGGTGGAAGCGAGTGGCCTTGAAGGGTGATGGCGAACAGTGAAGCATGCTGGTCGTAGTTGCGTAGCGCACTGTCCGACACATACAGCCGCCAGCCCCACTACGCCCCCCCGTAACCCGCCCGGCTCCCCAGCGCAATGTTATTAAACGGAAACCGTCGGGATGGGCGCGCGGAATACACCCCCCGCCCGCGCCCCGGCTGCGCCCTCCCCCCGCGGATAAGCATCGACGCCCCCGCGCGCTCTCGCACTCCGAGGCTGCGGCGGCGGAGGCGGGGGCGGCGGCGGGGGCGGGGGCGCGGCGGGGGCGGGGCGGCGGCGGAGGCGGTTGCGGGGGCGGGCCCATCGGCCGCCGAGCGGCGGAGTGGCAGGCGGGGGCCTTGATGCACAAGACGATGCGACTCGCATGACGGTGGAAGGGAGGTGATGATGGAAAGAGAGGGAGGATGGAGATTTGGAAGGAAAGTGTTGAGGAAGAACCAAAAGATCGGGAGTGTGATGAGAAATTGCGTCGAGAAACAGAGAAAAAGGAGACAAATAAAAGAAGAGGGGAATTTGAAACGTTACAGTTAAAGTATTGATGTCACTGGGAAGAAATATTCACCCTTAGATGGAAATAATACTTAATCTGGTATATTAAAAATATTTTCATAATTAAGAGAAATAAAACTGCCATTAGGGATGGACAATGCATATAATATAACAACATACAATAGTCAGTCTTTTCCCATCTTTGAATTATTAAAGCTCGTTTTTGCGTGTATATCAGGAACACAAATCGCACATCATGGCCTGAAAACAAACTCGTCCATTAAGTCGAAAATGAAAACGCAAAGCTGAACAGGAATGGACTCTGGCAGACCAGATTCAATACTTGTAGTACAGTTATCGTATTTTCATATTGCGCCGTATTGTCAGCTTGTGCAGTATTATTGGTGACGTGCCAGAGATCACTGTCAAGTTACTGAAGGAAAAGGTCAATAAACAAACTGGAATTATTAATATCTGGAAGGCAGTCATACTTAATACGTGTTCCATGGTCAGAATGTGAAATCTAATAATAATAATAATAATAATAATAATAATAATAATAATAATAATAATAATAATAATAATGTATTTGAGGCGAGGACCAGATATGGGATAACAGAATGATATCAGTTGCTGTGTAAAACGAGTTGCACATTCCATAAAGTACGAGTGAATTATCATGGTCGTTTGTTCTCTTTTTGAACGTCATGTGATATAAAGATACCTCCCATTCATAAGAAAGTCTTAAAAATAGAATAATCATTTCGCAAAATGTTCGAGTAATAACTCATTGCCTTGTTCGTTTTATGACTCTTTTGAATTAACAGTTGATTTAAACATGTACGTCAGTGGCTCTGAATCCACGGGTTATCACGAACAGAAGACGATATTCATGAAGAAACGAATCCAGCCTACGATTGATAGATGTAGAGGAAGTAGATTGGTGGTTTGGGAAGGGTACTGTTCGCGAAACAAATTGGTGGCGGGAAAGGGTATAATAATAAAATACGTTCGTAAAAACGCACTTTTAAACCAACTAGGTGAAATATGTAAAAACTAAGATTCATTAATTTTCATTTCCCTACTTCTCTTCTTCTACTATTAAGTACGTTCAAATTACCCTTCACCCATTTCAAATGCTAAAGCTTTTTAAGGTATAATAGAAAAAAGAAATGTTCAAAAGACGTGTAATGCAATCTATTGCCAACAAAAAGACACAACTGGAACACAGCAAAAAACGCCGATATGCACTTAGCACCCGAAATCTCACCAGTATGATGCGTCACCAGAAATCGGCAGTTTCTTTTGCTTTCCAGTTCACAGGGGACAGCTCCATGACGAACAAGTGGATGTCAAAATTGGTACATACCCTGCAAAAAAAGAGTTCAATGTAGTACATAAAAGGTCATTAGCAAAATATAACACCAGAAATAGGAAACTTATGTTGTTGTTTTTTGTTATTTAAGGTCGCATCAACTTCTAGGTCATTAGCGACCACTATTGCTTGTAACGGTATGGTAACTGTGAGGATGACACGATATGATGATGATGATGATGATGATGATGATGATATGGAGTGAAAGGACGAACACAATACAATCATGCCCGCGGGGGGACTAGAACCCATGATCCTTAAGTCCGAGATCGCTAAGGCACTACTGCCTTAGCGATCCTGGCCATTTGGACCGGTAAACTTCTGTTGTTTCTGCGTGCCTAGAGAAAACACTGGGTCAAGCTGCAGTGGTCAACAAAAATGATATAACAGAAAAATACAAACAATATCGGAGCTTCATGCGCCCTTCGAAATATCATAAGATGCGTTAACCGAAATTGTATTTCTGTTGTTTCTCAGTTTTAACAGAGAGCACCATATCACCCAGGCTAATGCCAACAAGAACAATCCAACATATACATTGCAGAAAATGAAGGAGCTGCATGTTTTACACGAATTGTAATTAGAAAAAGGAAATAGAAATTAGACGCTTGTGTAAATTCTCGCTCCACGAGAAAGCATCGTGTCAACCAGGCTGTAATCAACAAAATAACACAGCAGATGCTCTGAAAAAATCTTGCAACTTGGCCTAGGCCAGCAAAGACCATCAAGATGCGCCACCATAATTCGGACGCATCTGTTGTTCCTCGGTGCAGAGAACAGAGCTCCATGGAATCCAAGCTGTTGTCTCCGTTCTCTTGCTTTGAAAGGTTCCAGGCCTCTGGAGGGCGACCACTGGGAGATCGCATCCCTGCTGGTTTACTTAGGGGAAATGGTACGCGAAGGGGGTTAAGGAGGGGGGAGTCTCCACGAGATTGGAGTGTTCCTCCTGATTCACAATCACTCGATCCTTCGTGGGCGGACTCTCCCTTCGGACTGTGGGCGGCTTCTGCCGACCTCATTTTGACCCAACAGCACCAGCTAATCGCAAACCATAATCATTTAACAGAATCTCGAAAAAAAAGAGACTTCGAAAAACGACTCTGCATGTTTAAATATGTTTTTTCTTCAAATAATATAGTTTCGTTAAATAATGAAGATGGGAGGGAACAAAAGGGTAAATTTCAGCATTCAAATAGTAAAATAGTTGAAAACAGGCTCTAATGAATTATTTTGTATAATATGGTTATTGTTTTGAAATGCACAAAAAAAGTATCATGCTTGAGTTTTTTAATTGCTCTATCAGGCAGTACATGACACGTTCTTCAGGAATGAAGGAGTGTGTTTAGTATAAGATATGTTTATTCTTTTATTCAACATATTTTTGAAGCTGAGATTAATTTCAAATGCCCTGAATGTTCTTATTTACGGAAGCCCTGAAATGTTCTATTTGCTGTTGACGTCGAACTTGAAGTTCCATAATTTTGATGAATAAAGTTTATGTGTGTTTCTGAAGACTGAAACCGCATATCTTACTGTTGTATGGTTGCTTTTTAATTTAAATATACACCACCATAATAAGTGTCTTGATCTGAGGGAATCTTGTCTTCTCCAAAATAATAAATGAGAAAGCACAATAATGAAATAAAACTCAAAAAATAAACCACAGATATTTAATTCACAAGGAAAAATAATGGAATTAATTTTATTAATACACCTCAAGTACTTAAAGAATATTCTTTGCACTACATTTTGTTCATTGTAAACAGAACAGGAAGTGGAACGGATATATTAATACGTGAACATTTAATGAAAAAATATTTTCTCTTTAGATACTATTTTAACTTATTTAAAGTACTAAATTCTGCTTTAACATCAAGTATGCTCAAAACCCTAACAGAAAAAAATTATGAAACAATTAGCAACAGTTCTACATAAACCAAAAGCTGAGAAATGTTTATCATAAAGCCAATGTAAAAACACAAATTCTCATAAGTGTTCGCGCTCGTCCTCGCAAATGAGAGATTAAGAAGAACAACCAGAGCGCGTCTCCATCGCCGGCAGATTATCACGTCTCCCCCCGCTTCCGCCCCCGCCCCGCGCTGTCGCGCAGCAGTTCGCTCGTCAAACGGCCCCGCGCCGGCGAGAACGTGTTTGTCGATTCCCACCCGGAAGGGAAGCACCTCGCCGTATCGCGCGCCTCAAAACAGATTACTCTCCGACGGCCAACTCCGCATAATTTCCAGCATGCGCTTGCGCTCCGCCCGCCCCCTTCCTGCCCACCACCCTCGCTCGCCCACTGGCCACCACCCGCTCCCGAGCACTCTCGTGCTTACGCCCTCGCGTTTGTGCGCCTACCCGCTCCCAGCTCCTTTCCGTCAATTCACTCTATGGTACCATATCTTTTTGTTAGTTCACTCTCCCAAAAATTGTCATCAATTTATCCTCCCATCAGTTCACCCTTCCAGCAATCCACCCTCGCATCAATCCACCCTCGCATCAATCCACCCTCGCATCAATCCACCCTCGCATCAATCCCTCATCAATCCCCCTCGATCAATCACCCTCCATAATCCACCCCCCATCAATCCAAACCGTCCATCAATCCACCCTCCCATCAATCCACCCTCATCAATCCAACCTCCATCAATCCACCCTCTCATCAATCCACCCTCCCATCAATCCACCTCCCATCAATCCACCTCCCATCAATCCACCCTCCCATCAACACCGCTCCCATCAAATCCACCCTCCCATCAATCCTCCTCCCAATCAATCCACCTCCCATCCAATCACCCTCCATCAATCCACCCCTCCGCATCAATCCAACCCTCCAGCAATCCACCCTCCATCAATCCATCCCTCCAATCAATTCCACCCTCCCCAGCAATCCACCCTCCATCATCCACCCCTCCATCAATCCCACCCTCCCATTCGAATCGCAACCTCACAATCAACCCGCCCACAATCAAACCCAACCTCTCATCAATCCACCTCTCAGCAATCACCTTTAGCAATCCACCCTTTCAGCAATCCACCCTTTCAGCAATCCACCCTTTCAGCAATCCACCCTCCTAGCAATCCAACCTCTCAGCAATGCAACCTCACAGCAATCCACCCTTCCAGCAATTTATCATCCCATCAATATACATTGTCATCAATTCACCCTTCCATCAATTCACTCTCTCTCTCTCTCTGACTCTATCTCACTCGCCCATCCTCTCGGTCATTCGCGTCCTTCTTTGTCGTGCCCTGCATCACCTTCACATGAATCACCATCACATCCCCATTCTCAACCGTTCTAACTCCTAACGGCCCTCACTCCTTCCAACTCCACGATCCTCCACCCCCACGCCTTTTCTTCCCAGCTAGCCCCTCTCTCTCTCTTACCAGCGCCGATGTGCCGTGCGTTGCATCACCCGCCGCCCTCACCTCCTCACCCGCCAATATAGCGATCCGTCCTCGCTAGTACACAACTCAAACGCCGGCGCCGCCGCGCCGTGTGCTCCGGGGATTTGGCCATCGCTTAAATTCCTGCGGCTCCCCGACCCGCGCCGTCAAACTCCCGGCGGAGGGCGACCCCTGATGAGATCGCCGGCGGGGGCCATCTCGTCTGCGAAACAGCTCCATCGGCCGCTCGGACGCGCCGTTTGACACTCGGCCGCCGCCCGGCCCGCGGGGCTCTGTCCCGAGTTCGAACTCCGCCGGGGCTGTTTGGGACACGGGCACGGAGGCGGCGTGCTGGCCCACGCCGAGGGCGGATTAGTGGCGGCGGGCGGGCGCGCCAGCGCGGCCCGAGACGATCAGTGGCCACCGCCCGCGCCAAAAGTCTCTTATCGGAGAGGCAAGGAAGCGGGCGCGACGGCGGAGGCCCGTCCTGCCTTACGCGCCAACAAACTTCAGGATTATGTCGGATCGCTGCGGCAGATAGCGCGATAATCCCTGCGGACGCCGGTTCGCACCGCGTTCGCCTCGCTACGCTGCTGCTTCTGCTGCTTCACGATGCTTTTTTTTGAAGGGGGGATTTTTTCTCCAGAGAGACTGCGCCTACCTGATTCGTGGTGCGTGCCGTTTGGTTTCCGATCGCTAGACGCCTACAGGGAACTTGACGGGACTGATAATGCCGAAGGATCCTCCGCTTGGTACTTTACAGCAATGTTCAGCACGTGGTTTCAATTGGTTGATTGTTTCGTGTTTTCGAGTGCGTAAACACACGTTCTGGCGGCCGCGATAGTTTGACGGTTAGCCTGTCGGACTGTTATACCCAAGTTCGCGGGTTCAAACCCGATCGAAGTTAAAAGGCGAAAAAATCCATCGTATGCCTTCCTTCGGAGGAAAAGTAAAGCCGGCTGTTCCCCGTCAGTAGAATTACTTGCATGTAAAAGATCCTCAAGCCTATATGACGCCTCTGAGCTAAATTAAAATCGCCTGCTTCTCGCCCAAGAAATACCTCCTTTCTCCGCTATTGGGTTGAAAGGTGCGTAACAAAATTTGCGTTGTCAGACGGAAGAGTCTCGCCACGTAAAATGACGCATCATTTCAATTCAATAAACGGCTAAGGTCATTAGTCCCCTAAATGAAGTGCGTGATTGTTTTTCGATAGAGGTGGTGGTGATCTTCCCCGGCTGAATGGCGAGATAAAAAAGTCAATGCACAAAAATGTAAGTATTCATGTGTACGTCAGAAAGTTTATCTAATCAGTCTTATAGTCTCACTTCATTTCATTCATAAAAAGATGTTTTCATGAAAACCTTCAGCATAAAGTTTACGTGTGAACGAACTGAAGTATAGTCTTAATCAAACAATACAATGAATTAAAGCAAGTAAGGATACATACAAAACTATTTTGTAAGATAACAAGATTTATTATTACTGAACTGTAAGTATTTAAATTGTGTAGATGCGAATGTTCTAACGCAACCATCAGAGCACAATCAAACCTAGATTACCTCATGAATACCTTAATAAACGGGGCGATAAATGGCGATTCTCATTGTATCGAATCTATTCTGCTTTGGTCCCATTTAATCAGTTTCTCCGCAGTGACTAAATAGTGGTTTCGATTCATTATGTTTTCACAGTGGAAATGGAGCTTGAAAATAGAGCAGTAAAAATTTATATTTGAAACTCTCATGAGAGACAAATGAATAAAGAATATTCATCGAATTGCAGCTCGTAATATGATATTGATAGTTACATAATTTATTTCTGCAAATGAACGTGTATAAATTGTGTTGGAGGTGTTTACAGTCATAAGAAATATGTGTAAAAGACTAAACCTTAATGTCAGATATCCTACTTTCACAATCTATTTTGTGATTACAAAGAGTGAGGTTCCTTTCAAATATTTCGCCTTATATTCTCTTTTTATCAATTTATTCAATACTTCCGCGATTGCATCATTGTTTTATTTAAGATCATTGCAATATTTTGTTAAAGATTTACTCAAAGAACCTTTTCAACGTTTTATCTTATTTAAGAATTTTTCAGTTTTTCGCAATTGTACACCTTTGTTCACCTTAGTCAGCTGTGGTATTATATTGTAGTATGACAATACCGCTAATTCAATAATATTATTAACCGGTACTTGAAATGATGATGGCGGCCGTAAAATATACATACGAACTGTACTTAGTGAATCACCAGGGAAACGAACGTTTCGCAGAATATATTTTCCTTAAAAGGATTTGTGAAGTTCGTTTTATTTGCTAGTAAACTTATATTTTTTAGAAAATTAAAGAAATAAACAGTACATGCTAATTGATACGCCAGGATTGACAATACGCCAGGAAGGACAAAAATGTGAAAAAATCCCGTTTTCTTTTTAAAAATACACTTAACACTCAAGCTTGCTGATAGTCGGTAGGAATGCAACACAGCCTACAGGTTTCACAGTGCAATTTGAAGATCTCTTCGGCTGCTGGCCACATGTGTCAGAAGGGTTGCCTCTCCCACACTGTTTCACTAACTCATCCGTTCCACACAGAAGTGCTGGGGGGATAGAATGCGATTTTAAGGGATTTCTGAGGAACGAAGCCGGCTGCATAAACCCTCCAACCACAAATCACAAAGGGTTCGAGAGCCATCTGGGTCAGAGTGTTGTGTGCATATGGTGCTGTGCTCAAAGGGTCTCACTGGCGCCTGGAACAATAAGGTGTTAGGGTCCCATCTGTCGTGGGATTTGCAGTATAATTTGACTCATTTAACATTGAACAAAACCATTTACCACGTGAGCCAGTATATATTAATGTAATCCAGAGTTCTGGTTGGGTTGTACTGTATATACATGACTCAAAGTTTAATACAAGAAATATCACAGGTTTCCTTACAAATAAAGATTTTAAAATGTTTATTTATTAATTATTTTGTAATTCTTAGCATCTCAACTATCATTAATCCCCTGGGTGTGGTGCATTTTATATTTTCAGAAGTAGCAGCGTTCCTCTTCCATTGGAACATAACAACCAGCGCCGAACAAATTATCAGCTTGCGTTGTTTTCCCCTCCACGTATCTTCGCCAATGGCGTACCACTCCATTCCAACCGAGATTAGCTCTAAGCACCCGGCTGATCTTCCCATTCCTGACGTAGTGTAGTGCTAGCCAGTGTCAACGTGCGTGTATGTAAGGGGATGCCAACCTGTCAGTGTCAAAGTGCGTGTATGGACGAGGAAGGAAATATCGCGCGCAAGCCCAGACCGATTTATCATGGCACTGCTCCAGCATTTGTCTGAAATTGACAGGAGCGTCCACGGAAAATGACTGATGACATAACAATAGGATTATCCTCAAGGCGGCAGCTGAACTCTATCTCTCTAACAGTATCGAATGACAAAACTCCGCCAGAGAACTCGAACCCTAATACCTCCCAGATCTGCTACAGTGAGAACGGTTGTTGCCTTTAGCCATGTCACCCAGTTTCATTGTCCAAAACACTATCGGTTACTCGAAAGCAGTATGCAAAGTGTGTAAAGAATGTGTTGTAAAGTGAGTCTTCACTTTACACCAATAAGCTACTTACACAATAGTGATTATACCGCTACGAAATTTTTAAAAATCCCTTATTTCATTAGACTTGAGAAATAAGTATCTCTTCGAAATGAAACAATATTTTTCGAGTTTGCCTTCATCTAAATAGTGTATTGAAGTACTTTCTGGTGTAGCTTTTCTATTCTTTCTTTTATGCGATGTAATAGCTTGGATTCAGCTAATAACAATAACAATAATAATAATAATATTAATATAAGCATATTATAATTATATTGTGCGATCAGCAGGAAAATTAATGCCATACTACGGAGCGACCAGTTGTAAACCGTACCCAAATGTAGCGTCAAAGGTTAAGCTCTTACGGATGAGCCTGGCTGCGAGGCGGAGCGCGGGCCCCGCGTGGGTGGGGTGGCTGGGCGGCGAGGGGGTGTGTGTGGTCAGCAGGGCCGTTGGCAGCGCCCGGCGCAGAGGGGCAGCGAGGAATGGGGGGCGGGCACCAAGTCAACAGCGCCGCCCGCCCTCCATTAATTCCAAGGTTATCAGCACCGCACTCCCTCCCCCCCTGCCCCGTGAGGTGTGGACGGCAGTGGAGGCGGACGCGGTAATTTGGGACGCGGTGGGAGAGGAGAAAACGTTGATTCTTGCATACTAGGGAGAAAAATTCTATAGAGCAGTGCGGGATGTTATTTAGTTTATGTAATACTGTTAATTGGAATTAATGCAAACAAACAGAGCAACAAAAAGCCACTCTTAACGGCCGCCGTCCGTTAAGACTTCAACAGTCCGACATTCGTTAAGAACAATCTAATCAAAAGAGTTATAGAAAAAGATGGCGGATGACTCCAACTACAAAAAAAAGGTATTTCCTATTAATGTTACTTTTTTTCTTACAAGAAGTTGGAATTTCGAACGGTATTGAACGACGTACAGTCGATAATACACAAAGTCTCTGATGGTTATAAACCTCGGTTAACCTTCATTGTTTACGTAGGCTTACGTAGGCAAATGAAGTTTGTATGTTCTAGGCTACCAGACACGAGTCGCGCTTTTGTCGCAATGGCTAATGTTTTGGTCAACATATTGTGGCCTTCCTCAGAGCGTACTTCTACCAAAGGACTAGGCTACGTTATTAAGTGCTCGATTTACAATCTCCTACCGCGTCTGTTATTTGGAGTAAATCGACTTAAAGGCATTAGTACCTGAACTCATCTCTTCAACTTTTAATGTGGTTGAATCCCATGAGTAATGATCTAAGAAGCAGAGGATAACAATAATGAAGATGAGATGATGTTGGAGAAATGGAATGAGTGACGAGGGTGGCCTGAGATAAGCTCGCATTGTCCTCCACAAATTCCACGTGGTTGGCCACATGGAGGATCGAAATCGGCACCAGCGATGAAAGTCATAGGAGAGGAAAGTGGGGCAAGAGGGTGCCACTGTAAAGACGAATGAATATTTCTAGTAGTCTCGAAAGATAACTTTGGCAAATGAAACTTGCATACCATGATTTATTATAGCGCCTAGAAAGGTTACACTGCACTTCGGTATCAGTTATTTTGAGATTTTCCTTGCACTCCACGTCTATATTGCCCCGCACTCAATGACAATGTCCCCTACTGGGTCACTATCGATGAAAGGAAACAAAAACTAAGAAATAATAATTTTTAACAAACATCAAACAAACCTAAGAATTTATTTTATTTTTCAATGATCAAGTCACAAGCAGCTATTTGCTCAAACAGAAGTTATTCACGTATTTTTCTAGACCATCATGTCCACTTCATTCAGAATAAACGCACTTATAGCATCAAAATTATCTGTAGAGTTATTATAATTTCATATTATATTTTCCCTATAATACATAAAAATGGTATTTATAATTACAAAGAGTAGAATTACCATTTAGTAATGACACTTTTCAAATATGTGTTCTCTTGTTGGTCCCATTCATATTGTTTAAAACATGGCTGTGGGTGCAACTAAGGTATAAAAATAGCATTTATAATAAATTCTCATAGATTAATCAGGTATATTCCTGACTTATCTAATGATGCGCTTTTTGCATCATGATCTCAGTCCATTGCTGTCAATTGCTTTCACAACACCACCATCGTGCGTTGTAATGGGTTAGCGACGTTTCTGTACGTCCTTTCGGGGGAAGAGGGTTAAATTTTCTCGGAGTGCGGAGGTGAGTCGATGTCAGCTGCGACGTCAAGGTCCATCGTTTCTGCCCATTTGATTAATTACGAGCTTTCACGGCACGGCCGCAGGCGTATTCTGGAAGTCTCCGTGTTGCCTCTGCCCACGAGTTGGCTCAATTATTACCAACTTTCATGTTAGTCTAATACACTACGAACTGACATTGGATCTACTGCACATTGCCCCATTTCCTTTTCCCAGTATTCTAGATCCTTTCTTTCCAGTGATTACATTCATTCGCGTGATTTTGAAGAATTATTTTGAACATGTGATGAATTCTAATGTTGGTCTTCAGAAATCAAACCTGCAAATTATATTCAATGTACATTGAATACTATATGGTATTTAAAAAATGCTTTTCAATTATTTTCAAGCCACAAAACGCTAAAATACCTAAAATCATACGACAATTTTAAAATTTTGCGAACGTATAGTATATTTAAAAAATACATTACGATTCAAAATAATACTAAAATATATAAAATTCAGTTAATTAGTAGAGGCACAATGTTAGAAGTAATTTCGAATCAAGATCATTTTTTTGTTTTTTGAATCCATTGTATTATTATCGTTGAGTCGGGATAGAAATCACTTTATTCTTTCGCAGTTCACAAAAAAACACTACACTTATTATGTACCTGAACACTACGTTCAGCTAAATAAAAATACAACAAAAGCTTACAACGTTCAGTTAAGCAAATATTCCACAAGGAAATAAATGATTTTAAAGATATTCTCTAAGCTGGGCACCAAGCACATTTATCTTCTCACTTCCCAGATGTCTGTATTTCAACTTTGTTGTGTTATCTTTCTGTCGGACGACCAATATTTTTCTACTCAGTCAGTAGAGTTGAACACGAATGCAGTCAAAGTTAATGGGAAAAGTTATGAACATCCCACATGCAGAGAAACTATTGCTGCGAAAAGAACACGTTTACTTGTAAGAATCTGGGAGCAAAAAGTTTGTTATTTGCGTTGGATATTTATAATTCTAACATCCACATTTAACAAATCGTAGATCTTGTTATACAAGAAGTGTTTTATGACGCAGCCTATAATTCTCGTACGTAAATAAAGAATAAATTGATTGTGAGTATTCTTCTGTTTTAAACGAAAAAGACAATGAACTGAAAGTGTAATATTGAAATTAAAGTGTGGAAAGGCTGGCAATTCAATATGAGAATGATGAATTGCTTCAAACATTACGCGTTGAAAATCGAAGAAAACGACCATTGAATTATTCACGTGTAACATTATATTATTTGCCCTACCAAAGATTTACAAAAATACGTAAGTTACCATTGATATTGTCTAAAAACTTTACTATCCCCATGTTTTCGTTTAAATTCTCTTCCTCCAGAACTGCGCAAACGTTTCCATAGTAACTGGTGATATTTACTTTTCAACGCTTGTGCAGAAACAGAACTCGACTTTCACGATTTTGTTTTAGTGCTTAAATAATCTCTTTCGATATGAGAACCTGGTAGGAAACAGTTCCAATGAAATAACAATAATGTAATGATGATAATGCTGATAGGAGCCACTAACTCTCCTCAAATGTAGGCAAGTGATGGAGGCTTATAACTTAATCTTCTTTCTATCTTATGTAGAGGTGGTTTACCACTACCTATCACTGTATCGAAAGATAAACTAGAAGAATGAATTATGAAGAAAGATGATTCATTATTGAAGGTTATGATGGTTTGTATCGCATCTTTAGAGATTTAAGAAGACAAACGTCTCACTATCTCATCGTGAAAAAACTCATGCCTAACGTGTAAAGTGAACGCGCAGCCTGTTAACTCTACACTACAGAATGGTGTCGAGACTAACCAATTGAAGCCCGCTGCACATGAATAACGCAACGTACGAAGAGCGACGTATTTCAGCATTTCCCACTTACGCAACGAATAAATCCATTCTCCCTACGGGAGACCTTAAAACAAAAGAAGGTCAGAGCCTCAACTACAGCAAGCAACATTTTGCATACGGGGGCTTCGAAGTAGCGCCGGCAGCTAAAAAACTCGATGTCGAAAAGATAAAGTCGAATATTAGCGTTAACCTTCCCTTTAAAAACAGCCTCCCATTACAAGAGAACGCCACCTTAAAATAGTTCTCAAAAGAAAAGACGAGAAAAAAATAGGGCGGTTTTGTGTGCATCGCGGCTGCATATTCATTTCGCGAGCGAAAAGGACGACGCGCTCTCGCGCCGTTATCTTCAAACTCCCGCCGTTAAGCACGAGGGAGGGGGATCCCCATTGGAGAACGTGGGCGCGAGGGAGCGAGCGAGAGGGAAAGATCGGGGCGGGAAGGAGCGAGGGAGAAGAAGCCAGAGGAGGAGGCGAAGAAATTCCTTCGGAATGAGTTTCTCCCTACCCTCGTCGAGGGGAAAGTGAGGGGTTAGGAAGAGGGAGGGAAAGGAAAAAGGGAGGGGGAAGGGAGGAGGGGAAGAAGGAGGAGAAGAGTACTTTCCATCCAGAGTCGTGCAGCTCTCGCCGGTAGAAATTAGTAGCCACATTACAGAATAGTCTATTTGCAATGGGAGAAACTCGACGGAGTACTAAAGCGAGCCCTCCCTTCTCGCTTCTCAGCCAGAGGGAACAGAGGATGGGAAGCAACGAGGAAGTTCTTTTAATGAGGAATATAGGCGCCACATCTTCATACTCTCCTGCTCGCGTGATACTTCCATCCTCCTACTGGAGCTGCAGTCATTCTTGGTGGCGCAGCTGTACTTATGTTTCGTGTCTTCTACGAGCTTTCTTCGTTGTTTCGTGTAACGTCAGGGATGCAACGTCTGTTGCTGTCTTTGCAAATTTCAACCCTTGTTCCTCATACTTCTCGACTTAGAATGGCATCGCCGACAGAAATTTAAGTTAGAAGTACGTTTTGAGAGGAGTTTGGAGCTCTGAAATATTTCTTGAAGACGTCTCGTGTACTATTTATTATTTACAACAATAAAAGTAAAACAATTCGTGATATTTTTTTTTATTTTCCCGTATACCTACGTATATACGTTCGTAGTATAGGGAAAGTTATGAAATGCCGCGGGAAATCGGTTTACACGTTTTGGGGTCCCCTGATACCGAAAAAGTGTTTTTTCTAAACATCAGTCCGTCCATCTGCCCATCTGGTGTATGTGAAAAACACTAGCGCCTAAGCCATGGATAGCATTTTTTCCAAATTGAAGAAACCTCTGCCTTTTTGGCCTGAGTCAAAGCTATGCAATTTTGAAACTCATTCATTAGTTTTAGTGGGTACTTAAAGTGAAGTCCCTGGTGCATTTTCAAAATTTTCGCAAAAACAGTTCCAAATGTTTTCTTTAAATTTCTTAGAACAATAGAGTAAAATACATTTATAAGGCTCGCATATGTTCGATTTTTCACGGTTAACTCTGAATGTTAAAAAATTTCAAAAGAATGAATTGTTTTTCAGTGACTTTCTACAACTACAAAAATTAAGATAGAGATTTTTTCTTCAAATGAAATTTGTTGCCCATAATTAGTTCTTTCATTAAGGATGTTTATATTATTCTGAAAATGTTTGTTGTTTTTGAGCAATATTATCTGCAATATTTGCAATTTTTGAAAATTTTTTTCAAAACCACCTCTAACTTTTTTCTTTACACTTTTGGTAGGGATAGTACTAAATTTACTCTGTAAGATGACATAAATGCCATATTGCACTATTCTTTCGTTTATTCAAAACTCACCAAGATTTAATTTTTTTGAAGTATATCTAACATCTTGTATATTTACATTAGTGGCGATTTTTTTACATTAATGTATTTATGAGTACATGTGCTTTAAATGATGTCAGATATGGTTTCCCGGAAAATGAGCTTCCCGTGAAAATTATCTCAAAATTAAATTCCGCAATTTCAGAAACGCACAAACGCCATTTTCTCAAAACGGCTCCGGCTTTATTTCTTTAAACTTTTCCCGCAGATGGTTCTAATTGTACTGTTTAAGATTACATTGAATTAACTTTGCAGAATTATTTTGTTTTTCAAAAATTACACAAATGTAATTACTTTAATAGATTTCTCGCGGCATTAATAGGCATATTTCCAACGGTTTGTAAACAAGATAACATTTTTGATTTGAAGTGCTTGAAACGACGTCAAATTAAGTTTTTCGAAAACTCGTTTTTCGAACTAGTATTTTGTGAAAAGAGGTTCAAATTTCGAACTGATAGTAGCGCTCAAACGCTATTTTCTTAAAACCGGCTATAAATTTTTCAAAGAAAATTGCCAATTAGGTCGTGATTTTATTGTTATTTAATATTTGTTAAAAAATATTACCGATTTTTTACCGATTAAGGAAGCCGAAAAATTAAAATAGATATGTAAATTATGTACTTGGGGCAGCATAGGTGGCAACTGGAAGAGTATGTGTCAAGTCCGAATAGCTAGCAATGGAAATAGAACACTAATACGGGAAAGTCTGTGCCATTCTGTAGCACCATTAGTTTCCTTTTCAACTAAAGCGGTGCAAATGAAAAATGTAATTAGTAAGTCGAGAAAGTTATGATAGTTATAGTACGAGAAACGTACAGCAGGATGATACCTGAATCGCACTGCAAGTTATTTCATTTCAAAGGCTTGAAAAACATTACATTTCACAACAGGAGGTGTCATGGTAAACACATGGCTATTTAAATTCATTTCTAGTGTTCATACAACTAATAAGTCAATTTTAAAATCTGGTAAGCTAATAATAACTTACATATTCTGCAGTCTAACGGCACTTTAATCAACTATAGATCTGATTGTGGAAGGATCTCCGGAGATCTGCGAGAAAGAACTGAAGATCTGATGAGATCTCAGGAGATCTTAGTGTGAAAGTAACACTAGATTGTATTTCTCATTTGGTGAGCTAGAATGCACTCTCAAAATCAAACATTGAAATGCTTTATTAGTAGAAGTATTGAAAATTCCGTCATCTACTCAGTTATTCAAATTACGTAATTCGATTCCAAGGTGTATTAATATTCACACTTAAACATTCACTATGATTTAGTAGAAATTGTCACCTGTGCAATAATTTTTGCATCTATTTGCTTATCAATGCATCACTATCGTCATAAGTGGGCAGGAAGAATCCCCACCAGACACGAGTCTCAAGATACAAAATTCATACAATATGTTACATACTGTCAGGCGATGTCAATTCTTTTATCATTCTTTGGCAGCAATATAAAAATAAAATGTTTGTAATATTCATTCTCTAGTTCTCATTCATCTTGATCTCCGTTTCTAATAGTGTCATCAATAATTTTTTACAACACGATCAATTTTATCCCATCGTTCTTGTTTTACAAGTGAACCTTTTTAGTAACTTACTAAGTTTTTAAACAATTTATCACTTGCCGTTCTTATGTTTTTCTACCATTTTCGGAATCCTCAGAGCTGGCGCCTTCCATTTCCTGTTTCCCTTCCGCAATTAATAAAGATCTCTCTCTTTCACTCACGTTCCTTTTCTCTTTTCTGCATTAGTAATATTTTGTAATAATAACTATCATAATAAAAACAAGGCCGGTCAAGTTAAAAATCGTTTGGGCAGTAATGCCGTTGCGGTCACGGACTAGAAGATCGCAGCTTCGTCCCTCCAGGGGCATGGGTATGTTTCTGTATGTCTGTAAGTGTGTGTGTGTGTGTGTGTGTGTGTGTGTGTGTCGCACTTTTACTTTTCACTATCATCATAATCATTTCATCTTCCATACCCTTAGGGCTCACTTCATTGGGAGATAAAAATCGGTATTCAGGTAAAATGCCTCAGAAAGGTACTTGCACCTGCTGAAGCAGTATGCACGCGTGGTTCAAGTTGGCTTATATGCGAAAAAAAAGAAGAGAAAATTATTCTGCATTAACTAGTGGACGTTTCTGCAGTTACCAAGTAAGAAACTCTCGGACTTTTACTGTGAGTTTATTGTTGTCATCGCCCCCCTGACGCTCACCTTCCATTCACCCCTCTGCCCATCGTCGCGCACCGCCAGACAGCGGGAGCAGTGACAGCAGATCCGCGGTGTCACATAAATGTAAAACAGCGACACGCGACTCCCCACGCGGAAATTGGGGGCGCGTCGATTACACAGCGGGACCCCCTCCCTTCGCCCACTTCACCATCTCTTCCCTCTTTCTTACTCTCTCTCTCCCTCCCTTCTCTCTCTCTTTCATCCTCCCTTCTCCCTCTGTCCGTCTCTCTTTCTCTCTCTCTCTATCTCTCCCACTCTCGGGAATCTCGCCCTACGCCCCAGCCTTCTCGCATACATCCTAGCTCATCCGTCCCACATTTTTAGCACTCTCTCTCTCCCCAAATCTCTCCTTATTTTCACTGTCCTCTTTCTCGCCTCTCTCTCTCTCTTTCTCTCTCTCTCAATCTCTTCCTTTCTTTCCTTCTCATTCTCCTTCACTCTTCCTGTCTCCCACCTCCCTCCACTCTGTTACTCTTCGTCTCTCTCTCTCTCTCTCTCTCTCTCTCT
>BOPP01000236.1:220624-259665 GCA_017312745.1 Gryllus bimaculatus | reverse complement strand
TAGTGAGAGACGTGCGGTCACTTGGGGACCAGGGATGACGTCGGGTGCATGGTGTTGAACTGGCGGGAGCGCGGAGGCGGGGTGAGGAAGAGATGGAGCCGGTGGAGGGAGGTCAGAATAGAGGAAGCGGAGGCGGTTTCCCAGACGACACCGGCTAGCGGAAGCGTCGGGCGGCGGGAGGGCGGCGGGGCGGTGGGGGCGGCATGGGGCGACGGGGCCGCGGAGGTGGTCGGGGAGGTGGGGGCGGTGGGGGCGGTGGGGCGGTGGGGGCGGTGGGGCGGTGGGCGGCGGGGGCAGGCATGGCGCGACGGGAGGTTGTCGGGGAGGTGGGGCAATATTCGGGGCGGAGAACACGACGTGGGGGAGGTCCGCCATAAAAAATGCAAAGGCGACATCGAAGACTCGTCGCGCGCCTTGCCATTAAATGCCTCAGAATAATTGCACCGCACTGTCGCGTTGGTGGCGGCGTCGGCGGGGGAAGTTGGGAAAGGTGGAGGAGGCGGGCAGAGACGTAGGAGTCGGGTCCGCGAGTAACGGATAGGTCGGGAGCGGGGCAGAAGGGGGGATTTGAACTCTTGCGAAGAAGGAGGCGGAGGTTGAGAAGGCAGTGGGTACGCCGAAAAGAGTGGGGAAATTATGGCGATGCATGCGGGTTCGGAGAGGAACCGGCGGGGAGCGGTGGCGCGTGGCAGAAACAAGTGATCATGAGAAGGGTGGTGGTGCCAAGTTAAGGAAGAAACATGTGAACTGCAATGGACTGCGGGGACGGCGGGGACGCGGGGATTGCTGGAACGGTGAGGACGATGTAGTCGGTGAGGACGGTGTGGCGACAGAGAACGGACGTGAAGACGGGAGTGTCGGATTAGCAGGCGGAGTATTCGGAGAGGACATCAGGGGCAGCTGGGATTAGTGGATGTAATGGAATTGGCAGGAGTTGCAGAGGGGCATCATCTACGTAGAAGAACGGTGGCAGCGCCACGAGCAGGCCAAGCAGTAGCAGTAGGTTAACGAAGAAAGATGCGGCGGCGTGGGTGGAGGCAGGAACCGGCGAGGTGGCTACGTCCGACAGGCGGCGCGGTGCCTGCCAACGGGGGCGGCAACGACGACATTGAACGCTGCCGAACATCGTCCCGTGGAAAGTAAAATCGAAGGCGCGGGTTTGACAGCGCGCAGAATGGGAGTGTATTGACATAACGCCGCAGGGCGAGGCGCTTATGAAAGAAAGCGGAGGCGCTCACAGCGGACTCGAGACCGCCGGCACGAGTGCGCTTCTCGTCGAAACGGTCTGATGGCTTCCTCTTTCGGCGCGAAATGCGATACTTGTTTAGCGACGCTTTTTAATGAGCTAACTCAGATATACTTCTAAAATTGTAATATCTCAACGCATCTGTATTTCTTATTTATAATAAGAAATAAATGAGAGTAAATGTCTAGTAAAATGGTAGCAAGGTCGCGTTGTGATATTCTGTGCCCAGTGTCCAATTGAGTTCGAGAGAGTACATGAAATTAAGGAGGCAAACGAAATGTGTATAGCGATGCGTGATTGGAGAAATAAACAATAAATAATCTTTAATTAATGTTATTATTTTTGTTTATAGGCTTTGAATTTTCGAGCTTTTTAACTTTCTGTCGCCCAAATATTCACAGGACTCCATAGTATGTATATTATTCAAACGATTGAATGAATGAAAAGCCCAGCAATATATAAATTGGCGCATTTCACTCACGCTTTAAGATAAGAATATGATACTTTACCACTGTGATAATTGCATTTTGTACTGGTCTTCTCTTAAAATTCTAATGTTGATTTTTCTGAATTACGATTCTATCAAAATCATAAGACTTTAAATAGGATATTTTGATACATTGGGAAGCTTTTGGATTATTACTGTAAAACACAGTCTTGTGTACGTGTATGAGATTGAGAAAAACAAATTGTGTTTGTTTAAAACTTTTACGTACTGAAACGTTTAGGTGAAAATTCAATAAAACTCAAATTATTTGGACAGAGAAACGTTCGTTTGTTCTTTCCCTTACTTTTCCAAAATGTCTATGGTATACACCAAGGGTTTTCGAACTATGATACGCGGTGGGTTTGTACAAAATAGAAGAACACCTTTCACGAGAAAGTTTGAAACTCCTGCTGCTTATATGCTCTTCCTAAATCACATATTTCGTAATTCAGTGAGATAATATCTAATATCTTCTATGTAGGTGACTTTCATTGTGGGTGCTCCTTGAACTTTTATTTATTCATCAGGTGTACTTATATCCGGCTCTATCATTTGAAGAATATTATATTTCAAGAATTCATAGTCTTTCACTTCACTGTTTATCTTCAATATGTGGTGTTTTTCAAAAATGCTTCAGTCAATTCTAGGCAAATTTCAATTTTCACAAAATGAGGGAAACGGAAAAATATAATAGTAAGCGCATTTTGGTTGAAATTTGATTTACTCCTTTTTCCCTAGCATCTGTGGCACCATTATCGCACAGACAAGGTAGAAGTATTGTTAGAACTCAACATATGGTCGGCGCTAAATTAAGACAAGAAACAAAACCATTTGAAATAGCGTTGCTACAGAGGCGAGGGAAGAAAGGAAATCAAACTTTGGCAAGGAGGCAATTACCATTATGATCCTCCAAACAGCTCATTCTGTGAAAAACTAAGATTTGCCAAAAACTGATTCCAGTATTTTTTAAAAGCACCACAGATTTAAGTGAATCAGTGAAGTGAAAGACTATGAATTCTTGTTTGTTCCTTCAGGACTAGAATGTTCCTGCAAGATCCACAAATATTGACAAGATAATCACATATTCAATTTGTATTAAAAGCTTATGCCTTGGATAAATATCCACATTGCTCTCCAATACCATCACTTTAAATAAAAAAAGATTAGTTTTTATTATAAATATTGTGTGAAAATGGTTTAAAAATGGCCACAAATAACCTCACGTCCTTTCGACCATGAACCGAAAGAAAACAGAATCCAACATAAATAAAGATGAATACGGTACTCATCATTATTTATAAATACAAATATTCATAATACACTGCTTAAATAATTGTGAATATGAAACATACATTACTACATACATTGGCTATTACTTTTAGCATATGCTAAGGTGGTAGTTAGGAGGTCATTTTTCTACTATTTGCTCAGTACCGCGATTCGCTGTCGTTTGCTAGTTTTATGAGGCAACCTGCGGTACAAGCTTTCGTGTTGCAGCGACTCGTACTATAGCCTTGTCATGTTAATATTAGCTGGAATACAGTCGAGAAGAAGAAGATGAAGAAGAAGAAGAAGAAGAAGGAGAAGAAGAGGAAAGAGAAGAAGGAAGACGAAGAAGAGACGAAGGATAAGAAGACAAAGAATACCAAGGCGAAGGAGAAGAAGAAGAAGAAGAAAAAGAAGAAGAAAAAGAAGAAGAAAAAGAAGAAGAAAAAGAAGAAGAAAAAGAAGAAGAAGAAGAAGAAGAAGAAGAAGAAGAAGAAGAAGAAGAAGGAAAGGGTCAACATTGACTAGAGAATAAATTGCAATATAACTAAAGGACATTTAAAAAAAAAAAAACTAATCCTACATAAAATTAGCTACGCATTAAAACATCCGCAGGGAGACAGGACTCAAACCCGGCCGGCGGCGCGATGCGGTGGCGGCAGAACGTCCGTGTTGCGAAGACGAGCCGAGACGCGCGTGGGAGATGGCACCGGGGCAACGAAGACGGCGCCGCGCCGGGCGCTTCCGAGCGGAACGCAGACACAAAGACTCCATTGTGCGCGCCCTGAAAGAAGGTATTCGGCGGCCGACACCCCACTAGAGAGCGCGCGGCGTTGGCGCCTATTGGAGGCGGTCGAGCTAACGACGGCGTTATCACATCACCTGGCCGTCCCCCCCCCAAAGAGACTCCAACAGGCCGGTGAGGGATGTGGCTTCAATTAACTCTTGCAAGCCACTGGAAGTTCTTTCTTTTGCACTATTTGCACAGCTTGAACCTCGGCTCACACCAACAGATGACAAGAAAATGTCTCGTAGAAAATGCTTTTCAGGTGTTCTGCAGGCACCTATCTACCTGCAGTGCTTCTGGGAACTATTTTCTGCCATCTTTAGCAGCGGTTTGTAAATTATCCTATCATAAAACAACACATGTGGAGAAAAATTTAGGGTTCAAATTTTGTACTTCCGTGCAGTCGATGCATTACGAACAGTGGTACACATTTTGTACCGCCGAGGTGGAAAGTGTAAACATTCGCTTGCCCATGCTATTCTGGTACCTGGAGAACACTGTTAGGGGGACGGGTCAAATCGGTCCGTAGAATAAATTACAATATTCTGTTGGAAGGAAAACTATACATTTAAAGTCAAATTTTACATGTATTTATCAATATATTGCAAACATTTCCTGTACGTTTGTGTTAAAGTACTTTCAGTTTTTGAGAGATGGCAAGGGCATATTCATTTCTAACTTGTTCTGTATTTGCAGTCCTTTCCCCCGGGAGAGTTCGCAACATCGTTTTTAAAATTATATTTTTACATTTACTAGGGTGCTGGGATTGTGCACCTGATCTCTACACCAACAGATACTAAAACGAGATTTCAGTGCTACTAGGGAGAGGTCTTGTGGGATAACGCCGGAGTTTTCACGAAGCCATGACGCAAAACCTTCGGTCTTCTGGTCAAAATCTTCCGAATCACTTTCCATGAAACAGTAACATTATCTTTTTAACCTTTCGATTCACGAAGCTCGTCTTTTCACTTAATGGGCCTCAGAAACCGGGTCTGAATAAAATACTAATTTGATGCCGGGATGAAGAAGTAATGAATGCAATGATTTTTGTTAAGTTAACCTGTTTTTTAAACGTTTAACGCATAATAAGGAATTTTATACATTTTATATGCAACTACGAGTATAACAAACAATGCTGTTTGAATGTTATGGTAGAAGTTTGTTTTCGCACACGAAGCACTGTGATTTTGGTTTTTTGTGTTTTTTTGAAGAGGCATAAATATCATCTGGAAAGAAAGTAACGACCTGAATAGAATGCATTTCTAACAATTTTATCACGATATTAACATTTGTAAATATTCACCTTACCTCTTTATTTTTCTTGAAAACTGTAGAACTTCCAAACATTTGTTTCCGTGAGTCCCGAAGACTTGAAGAGCATTTTAAGTTATATTGAGAATATAAGGT
The DNA here is from genome assembly GCA_017312745.1 of Gryllus bimaculatus. NCBI lineage: Eukaryota > Metazoa > Arthropoda > Insecta > Orthoptera > Gryllidae > Gryllus > Gryllus bimaculatus. The sequence goes on along the minus strand of BOPP01000236.1, from coordinate 254,472 downwards.
TTTCCCACTAATCTTTTCATATTAAAACGGAAAAATTCTTCTGCCAGTTGCATTTACTCCTTTCCAACTGAGTCTTGAATAATTTTTGTGAATTACGTACGAATTCAAAGGAGCAACCTCAATCTTGTCACAATATAACATTATTGGTTATTGACGAGTATGCCCCTCAAGATGTGAATTGTCAATCCATTTCACAGTTATGGTATGGTATTTCGTATTAGTTCGTAATGTTAATTTCTTTTCCATTACAAATTCGCCCAGGAATGTGGATGTAAAAATGTTACTAGAAACTCAAACATTTATCAGTTGTGAAGTTATAACCATCTGTGAATAATGATTGTACTACATTCTTTACCATGTTCGATGCAAAACAGTTTGCAACATAATCATCGGTCTTTGTATATTTTGCCATTTAGTGTAAATACATTCATAGAATCCCAGCACTAAAAAATATTTATTCTCTTTCTATGTTTTCATGATTTGTGTCTCTTGACAAGTAAATAACGAAGTCTGGAACGAAAAGATATAAATTCCATCAACATATGTGTTTATTTTGGGTTAAATGATCTGACAATGAAAAATTTAATTAGCGGACCTCAGAGGCCCACTTAGTGGAAACCACGACTATGTTCAAAAAAGTTGAAAAATATGGAAAAGTTCCATGGCTTACTAGTCCATTCTTTGCCTTAAGAAAAGAAACATAATCATTAAATAAATAGAGGGTATCATGAAACACCTGTAATGTTACTGGAAAAATATTTACATTAAAAAATACAGCTGGGCTTGTAAGACCCACCAAGTGCACTGAAGGGTTAAACATGGCATATCATGAAAATATTAATTTACTCCTAAAGTTCCTAGACCTGAGGCACAATGTAACCAATGTAGCCTTATGTAATACGGTATATTAAGCGTTATGAATTTATATTCATCTTAGGAAACGGGATTGTTGCATTTACTTTCATTTAATGAAAACTGATGAGTGCTATTTCTACCGTAATGTAATTATTAAGAAGTTTTATAGAAACAATCGTGATCCATAATTCTTTAACCCCTTTTCTTAACGGATTAAAGTGATCTATTTTACGGTCAACGCTCGCCTAATAATTCATACCTGATAGACCGTTACGTAGCCTTTGATGCAGGAACTTCACCATAGAAACAATAACAAACATGATCAATAACTTGAAGATGAATAGCGTAAAAGAGGTATGAATTATTCACAAATAATCGATCGCACAATTGAATGCCCGGGCCATCAGCACTTGGAAACAAGCATTTTCAGCCCACATGCGCTCGAGAAACCCACTCAACATCAATCCGAAGAGCAAAATAGAACGGTGCACTCGAGATTGAATCGATGCGACCTTCAAAGAAGCATTTGTGAAGTTCAATACGCATTCAAATAGGTGTTTCGTTTTAGAAACGTTCTGTAATCGTTAAATAAATTACAAACACTTTTATCGTTTTCTTTTTTATTAGAGGGTTAGACGTGCTAAATATATACACATCTTAAGTAATCTTCTGAAGATCGTAACATACCAGTACATACAGCTGCTCGTAAAAACAAACTTCAAATCCTTCAAAATAAATACAGGTGTTACAAAAAAATGTTACAAACTTCGAGAATGATAACGTTTTCCCAGGAAACATATGGTGCAAAATTTCATGTATTAGAGAGTTTTTGCGTCACGCTTAAGATAGTGGCTTTATGCACTAACAGTTACGCGACTGACCTTTGAAGCCGAAACGTCATTCCTTAGGCCTAAGGTACGACCTTATACCTTCATAAATAGTGCACGCCTGTGGGAGTCTCTACGGTCACCTTACAAGCGGCAAAATGGCCGCCTAAAAACAGGAGAAGTTGATAAACCATACAATGTAGGCTTTCACGGCCGGTTTCTACATCATAATCAGTTGGACCACGGTCTTCAAGCCCGGAAATAACTGATTATGATCTGATAAATCAATTCTCGTATGTGAAGCAGATACAAATATTCCTTATTAACTCCACAACGCTGGCAAAAATTAACGGGGTATGTTGGTGAGGTGACAGTAAAGAAATTCGCGAAAAAGTTCAAATCATATCTCCGGGTAGATTATGTCTTAAGCTCAAAACGAACGCTGTTTTAAGATATTTCCTGTACTTTCAAGGAAATAATATTCAAAATTCCAGACTGCTTACTCATCACGGAGGGCTACAAAACCTAAAACTCCTAGCACAATGTATATTTGTTACTCTGTTGACTCGTAACGTGTGTTAAATGTTTCCCCCCTAGCGTACACTATTTGATAATATTATGCAAAATCTATGTTAAACGCTTCAAATGCTTTCTTTGTTACAATGCATAACGCAATGCCGCAATAGCTAAAAACTTTTCTGGACATCGTTCATTACGACCGTATAAAAGTTTTAGTCACGTGATTAATAGTGTTTAAGGATATCTCCATACGCCTGGTGCTAAACGTCCCTATTAACAAATATACTTATAGAACATTTGCCCCTGATTGGTAGATATCCTACCCTGCGTTGATGTTTACGAGGCCACGTTTGACATAGTAAAAGAGATTTCGTGAATCTGACAATCACCAATGAATTGATGGATTGATTAGTGATTCTGGGCGCGTCAACAGCGAAAGTCGTTAGTTCCGTAAGTCTAGTGGATGTCCCCCCTCGGGGGTGGTAATATTCCCCAGCTGTATGGCGAGATCCGGCGCCGACCCACCGTCGGCTAGCGGGGTTTTCCCTAATCAGGTATCTCCCACCAGCGGGGCTCCGCCCCAGCCGGGACAAGCTCCGTGCTCCCGGCGTGTGTGGTAGTGTAGGGTATGTGAGTGTAAGTTTGTAAGTAAGGGGATTATATGACAGGGAAAAGGGAAGAAAAGATTGCATGTGGCAAGTTTGTTACAGTATTGTTCTGACATTCGCCTGGAATTGATAGGAGAAACCACGGAAATCTACCGATCAGATTGCCGGCCGCTAGACGTTCTCTCCAGAAAATGACTGAATTCGACTTAGCTATCTACAGCGGGTAGTTTCGATATTCCTGGAACAAAGGTCGTATCGGTCAGAATTGAACCCGTGTTTGGATGAGAATTCACCGATTGTCTGCTCTGATCGGTATTTTTCTGTTTTTATGTTTAATACCAAGATATGATAGAGCAGTATCATAATAACGAACCTTGAACCGGGCGCGATCTTTCCTTCCTCTTCCATCTTTTGTTTTCTCTTTTCACTCATACATCTTCATCTACCCTACCGCTTATTTTACGAGACCAGCATAGAGCTTCTCACGGCTTAGATGGTGCCCCGCAGGATTTACTTGGAGGCGGTGAACCTGCAAGTCGACTTGTGAGACGGCACCGGGTCGAATATTCCAGCAGGGGAAGAACAGCGCCTCATCCCGAGATATGACGTACACAATACTTACGGGACCCAGTTGTCCGCTCACTAGGATCCAAGTCTCACTCACCTACCGAAAAATAAACGATCTTCACTACATTTACGGGAACAATGGTCCCGTTAATTGACGGGAAATCAACACTCTCATCTGTAGAGATATTACTCTAAGAAGGGACCACTTTTACGGCTACTGCTTGGTCACTGTTGGCAATATCACCGCGAGTTACCTTCATGCACTCATTTTGCCTGTGTGTTCGTTTACAGTTAGCTCATTTGCAAATAGATTCATTACTATCTCTTGTAATGTCATCATCATGCATGACGGTCATTTGATTCCCGACCTTCTAAAATTGGTCCCGTCTCAGAGTAACTCCTCTAAACCAACGATTTCACTACATCCCGCCCACACTACGTACGAACAACCAGCACGTCCTCACCGAACCCTCCACGCGAACCGCAACCCTCCACAATGACCACGTCGACCCTCAACTCCACCGGGAACCCGCGCAGCGAATCGAATCTTGGAACGCGACGCGACGTCACGCAACCGACAGCCAATGAGAGCGGCGGGAAGGTCGCGGCGCGTGTCGAACCACGCGAGAGCGCGTGCGCGGATGCGGAACCCGCGCAGCCAGCGCGTAATTCACTTAGCGGGCGCCCTGTACCGAATTACGGGCCGGCATGTTTCCCTTCACACGTCATTACACTCGTCCCGCCTGTCGTCCAGACGGCGCGGCGGGGGCGGGGGCGTGGGCGGTGGCGCAAGGGTTGGATCACCCGCCCTCCCGCGCGTTGCTAACACAGAAATAATTGTAATTTGATGGGCGCGCCGTTCGTGCTGCGTCATGTCCCCGCAAATCGAGACCCTTGTTTCCGTCTTTTTGTGCTGCCGCTGGCATTTTTGGGGCCAACCCGGTCGCGGGTCGGCGCCGTTGGGACGAGGCCGACTGGGTGCGATGGCCTGCCCGTCATGTTGTCTGCGTGGATGCGATGTCACTGCTACCTGTGTAGTTAGGGAGTGAGTATTGATTCCCATGGTGTCAACAGCTGAAGTCACTCGACTCGTGGGTGTATTGCGCGTTTTATAATCCGATTTGGCGGTTTTCCTTCCCCGCTCGAAAGCGAGATCCAGTGCTAACTTACACGTCACAGCAGTTTCTCCCTCTCCAGCTATTTCCCCCCATTGCGAGATAGATCCAGTCAAGGCAAACTTTATTATTTTGATTAATCTGAGAACAATCGTGTAGCACATGAACGTGTGTTGTAACAGGAGAGGTTATGGATAATGGGAGGAAAAACTCGCGCACAGTCCATTGTCCTTTTCTTAGGGTACTGCTCCAACTTGCACCACGCATTGGCATGAGAGACCGTAAGCAATTACTGATGAGGGCGATAGGCTACAAGAATTCTTTCGTAGGCAGTAGCTCAATTGAACTTAGCTACCTAGCTAGTGCCAAAAATCCGCCACCGCCGGGTCACGAACTAATAACTCCTAATCAACAATGCTGCAGAGGTAATGGTGTTGTCATTGAGTTATCACGTTGTTTAAAAAGGGATGACACTTTGTGTATTTTCAAATCGCTCTCCTTCTATTTCCGAGTACTGAAAATTAAAACCCAATCGATCCATATGGATTTATTTGTGGACAAATCGTGTCGTAGATAGTTTTTCTCGGGTTTATCATACATTTCATTCTACCATTACTAATTAACTTTCAAATCATATCGTCCATAAAGAACTATTCATCTCAGGTTTCTTCGAAAAACTGTCCTGGACTGAATATCAGAAAAAAGTTAAATAAACATCCTTTGTAGAGAACTGTTATGAAATGTCATCTTTCCGTAGCACAGACGTCAAAAAATTACTCTTCCAAATAATTTGTATGCACTTTCAGGAAATTTAAAACGGGTTTCTTACCGACAGCTACAGCTATAAATAATGTTTTTAAGGTGCTATATATGAAATCTATAAACATATAGTATAGTCTACTACGAGTAAAGCGGGCGCAAGTTCCTACTTCACAGCAGCGTGAAAATTCAGTCTAATGAAATCACTACCATTTTGTGGCACTTAAGGGAAGATTTTAAAAACATTGATTGCATTCTGTCCACGCCAGTATTAATTTTTCAGTTGTTCTTTCAAATTCCGTTTCTAAATCCTTTTTTTTTCTTTGCCCTTTTTATCTAAATTGAGCTTGTCACTTACTGTAGCTCGATATTCACTTTCTGCAGCTTATTTATTCTATTTGCTTTATCAACGATATTCTTTAGTTCGAGTTACATGTAGGTGCTTTCACCATTTTAATACCATTTACAGATCTTCTATGTTTTTCGTTATTCATCGACAAAATATTTTATTTCTCATTCATTTAGTTTCGTTGATTCTAATGAATCTCATTTATTTTCCTGTTAGCTACTCAATTCTGTTGGGGTTCATTATCACGCAGTGTGTTTCACTTGTTTAAAACTTTCACGTCTCTCTAGCCTTCTCCTATCATATTATCTTGATTTTTATTGCCTATTGTAATTCTACAACAATGACACTTTCCTCTTCTCTATATTACATTTTTATGTTATTCGTCTCCGAAACATGTCCCATCTCACGTGAAACACTTTTTCTCGTGCTCTCTTCCCCCACGTTCTTCATTACTCAAGCTATTTCTTCTCTTTAAACTTTTTAATTTCCCAATCTGTAACACAACTTCGTTGTTCCTCTCTGAAATGCTCTACAGCCATCTGTGACAATTATTTTTTCCAAAATGGGAAACGAGGGGGCCTGTTCTTTTTTCGTGCCGAGGGGAAGAGCTTTTTGTGCGGTAAGTCGAATTTCATGGCATTAATATGCAATTTAGCCAGTTAGGTAGACGAAGGGGGCGATCTAAACCGAAAGCGGTCGCCCCACGGCGATATCGGCGATTGTTTCCGCGTTCGTCTGGTGCCGTCATCGCCGCCGCGTATAAATTTATACCCCTCGGAAACCACTGGCATTCGCGGCCAATTTACTGTTATTTAATAATGGAAACGCGCCGATGGCGTGTCCGGAAGCGCCTTGTTTTGGGAAGGCGTTTCAGGCCGCGCCCGAGAGGGAGCGCTCGCATGGCGTGCTTCGCTCTTCGCCTCGCGACAAGGCGCGCCGCCGGGCAAGGAGAGCGGCATTCATTTTCCACGAGATACAAAAATTAAAGATCTCGGAATGCAAATGACACGGATGAGGGTGCGAAGAGAGAAGAGAAAGGAGTCGGCGGGGAGGGGGGAGGGGTTAGAGTAAAAAGACTGGAATGATGAAAATAACTAATTTACATTTTAAAATACTCGTTTTTCTGTGGAGTAAAAAGTCGCACTTTTTTTCCGCTGGGCATGGGATCCGTTTCAGACAGATGTAAAACAACGTGTAGGCTCTCGCCTGCCGCAACAGACCAGTGTATTACATCAAATTTTTTGTCTTTTCTCGTCGACTCGGTAAACTGACGACGCGACGCGCGCGCCCACCAAGTATTCCCAAGAAACCGGCGGCGTAACTCCATAATTATTAATTTTTTCGGCGTACCTCTCCACCCACTCCCTTTCATTTCGCCAACCGTGTAGGGGCTCACCACGCTTTTCCTTATCTTCGGGGACGATGTAAAGTCTATTTGCATATATAATTTTTACAACTTTTTCATCTAAATAATGAAGACTACTTTCCACAGAATGTTGGGTAGTCCTTTCCATATCTTGATGAGGGAGCCGCTCCAACAGTGAACAAAAGAACGGGGCAAATGAAAATAAAAGTGTATTCATTACCAGCAGGTTTTATGAGCTTGGGGCACATTACGACTCTTCGTATACCCTTTTGAGATTTGGTTTCTTTGTTTCCCGTTTAGAGGCTCTAATTATAAATGTTTTACACGTGCTCACTGCGGCAACTTAAGGGAAAAATAATTTGGTGAATTATTTTCATATATGAGTATGTCATGATCATTGTTTTAAGTCACAAGATCGATGAAATAAGACAAGCAAATTATTATTACCATATGTCTGAAACTAACAAAAATAAAATGAATGAAATGAAAATAGTCCATCACAAATTAAAAAAGAAAAAGCAACATCTCAACAACTATAAAACGCTTCGCACTTCCTGAAACAAATGTGTTGACCATGGTAATTCACAAAACGTACGCCTATATAATTTTGAGGAACTGTAAACAGTGATTATTAACAACAATAACTAAATAATATTGTATGATGCATTCAATATATCGTATTAGGAAAAGTATATATAAATTTGTCGGGAATACAGTAAAACGTATTCAAAATCCTGTCACCTTCTGAAATCTTTACCTTATTCATGAATTCTCGTAAATCATTTTGTATTTTTTCGTTTTACATAATATAACGTTCTACTCCCATTGTATAATTCTGTCATTTTATGGCTGCAAGCAGGTGCAGAATGATATTCATTTCGATATAGATTGTGGAATATTATATGAAATAAATTGGATCGTAATTTTACTTTGATCCTATTTGACTGGCGCAGTACTTCCTCGCAGGCGCACTGGTAACCAAAGCCACCTGCGAGAGTAGGGTTAAAGAGCTGTTCGCTACGTGGCCTAGGCTAAATCCTGCATGTCAAATGTAACGAAAAAATTCAATGTAAATGTTTAACTTATAAAAGTTTCCATAAGTCGTAGGAAAAGTACCATAGGAAACCACTTAAATGGGTATTAATACACTCCTGTAAAGCTCGTTCCTCACTCGTATCGTAATATCACACTCGTGTATTAATACGCATCATTACATCATCGTTTTATAATGTACTATAATAAACTCCCGGTCTACTATATTGCCACTGCAAGGCTATGTAGACATACTTGTTCCCGAGTTATAACACACTTACATGCACCCTTTAACAACTAAACGAATCAAATACTTGCGTATTTTTTTATTTTATTTTGATAGCCGAGAATTTACAAATACTTGCGTATTCAGCCAAAATCGACACGGTTTCACACTTTTCCCCGAGTGCCTGGGTATCGAACGGAAACTTTGAGACCACTCACACGGCTAGAGGCGTCGTATTGTTCTGTCGACGTTCGCCTACATTCGACGTTAGCAACATCGTTGAGCTGCGTGCGTCTTAATCAGTGGCGGAGGAGTAACAAGTATCAAGGGGGTCAAGGGTCATGAGGGAGGGTCAATGACCCCCATCTCGATCAGGCTTTTGTCCAGTTTCCCTGATCCATTGAGCAAATGCTGAGATGGCCCCTTGTTTGGCTTCTGAACGTAAATATAGCTTCACTATGCGCCTTTTTGTTGAGATTTCCTTTTGCTTATAATGGTAAGAGTAGAGGTAAAGCGAGTTACTATTTTGTTAGCAATGCAGAAAAATCACACTTGCAATTTGTGTACCGATGCAAATAAGTTTTCTGTAACTCAGGAACGAATATACTTATTTTTTAAATATTTCTAATCTTGCGATTTTTAAAATTTATTTACATTTTAAAAATCGCAAGATTAGCAATAGCATATATAAATAGCATATTAACATTTTTAATTTTATAAATTTAAAAAAAAATTATTTTCATTTATTTATGTTAAACTTTTACTCATCTTTCAACTGTTTATAGTTAAAATGACCGGAAGGGATTCTGAAACTCCAGAAAACGTGCGCAGATAATCTTCTCCTCCCTATGCCAATACAGTTTTTACTGTTTTTTGACTGAACAAATCTAATCTACTCTAACCCGTAACTCGGCGTGGAGCGCGCGGGCGGTGGCCGAGGCGCGAGGCCCGGGGGTCGCAAAGGTTAACGCGCGGGGGCTGTCGAGGCGCGGCCCCGCGCGCCCCCTACGCGCGTTGGGCGGAGCCGGCGGCGCCGCGACACTCGCGTGACGCGCTCTGGGCGTGGCCGCCCGCCGCACGCCCCCGCACACGCCCCCGCATACGCCCCCGCCCCGCACTCACCCTGCCGGCGACGCCCCCTCCCACCCCCCGCCTCGGTGTATTTTACTTTCTCCTACACGTGAAATAGAGACACGTCCTCTTCACTGAGAACTGGGAAACTTACTTTTCAATGTAATCCCCCATTGACTTCACCACACGTGGTTTATTTTGCCTCCAATAATCGAATACCCTCAGAAAATAAGCAAACATTTCGACTACCCAGGTACCTCTACCGTAAATACTTCATCGCCAGGAAATCGTCGCCCACATAAATTTTAAGTCACTTTGGTGACGAAACAGGCCATTGGATGTAGGCTCAGAAAATTCTTTTATGATGAGGACATTTCCGCAATTAACATATGGGATGGGACAGCCGCCTTAATTCCCCTCCAAAGGAAAGCAAACGAAGGATTTTACCAGATCCTTAAAACTCCACGGCCTTGATCCGGTTTGCAGCGGCAAACGTCGGCATAACAATTTGTGACACAAGCCGTAACACCATCATAGCCGCCACAGCCGTGGCGTAGTGTACAACGCAAATCAGTGTGAGATATATAAAACAACTAAAACTTTTTCACGTCTCTGACCACCTTAAATAGGAACAACGGTTCTCAGAAGACCATAGTGGTAAAACCATGTATAGTACTCTTTTAAAATTTGTAATTATTATGTAGGGTTTGATACTTTTTGGTGTAACTCTGCGCAACCGGTTTGAAAAGAGTCTATTTTTGAATGAAACGTTACGAACAGAATTAAAAATGTTTTTTATTATATTAATTTGTTATTCTATAAATCTTTGTATTTTTTGTAACATTTAATGTAGATGATATGGTTTTGCAGAAGAATCTCATAAACATCAAACTGAAATTTATAATAAATTGTTATGAATATATTACAATATTATGAAATCGCATTTGGGTGTGGTTTGTCAATTGGATTCAGGCGTTTTAGTTTGTTTCATTGTATAGAACGACCACAATTACGTGACATGGCATATAAATGATAATTCTCATTTCTATTACCGCTCCTCTATTACCCTTACAATGACCATTGTCACCACGATCAACCGAATTAAAACAATTTGAACAACACGCTTCACGCATGAATGAATTCTATCGCAAGTACGCAATCAGTGACACCAATTATTGCGTTTTCACCCCTTAATTCACACAACAAACGTATTAATTACTTCAAACTCTCCATTTGCGCGTTACCCTAACCAACGTTTGTATTAATATGATATAACCGTACATCATTCCTTCTATGACAGGAGTCGCTTTCAGCGCAAGTAGTTCTCAGTTTCGGGTATTCCTCATCGTGCTTACCTGCTATATGCCAGTGGTTAATTCGGGGGAGAGGACAGGGTAAAGCAAACTGTGTTCGGTGCGCACCGAAGTTGATGGAGCATATGCAGCTTAGTTCTAACAACGTCTTCTAAAAACAAATGCTCATATACGCAACCTTTTTGCGTTTCGGGGCGCTTTAGAAGCAATTATTTAGCAACACAACAATTAGTTATCACTAACAGTTGCAAACACATGCTCCAACAGTGACCGTGCGCGCACGAACGTGACGAATGCTATGCACAAAATTAATTTCAGCGTTAATGGGAAATACTATATACGCGTGCATCATTCGTTGGATGAGAGGCGGAACGTCCTCTGGGTTGCGAACCGCGGGTGCACCAGAGCAGCGAACCCGCGCGCCGCCCCTTGCGACGGCGACCCGTGGCGCAACCCTTGCCGCCCCCGCACGTCCTCGCCAGGCCGCGTTCAGGCGCGTCGTCAGTCAACCCCGGCGCCGCCCCCTTCGGGCCCCGGCCGTACCTGACACTCGCTTCCGCCCACGGGATCGAACACGATCTTGTGTGGCGCATGGCCTGGGCGACGTGGCTTAAGGAGGTTGGGCTCGGAGTGGAGTGGTGTGGCAAGGCGAAAGGAGGTTGAGCATGGAGTTGCGTTGAGAGAGGGTACGTGGCGGGGCGAGGCCGGTGTGGCGAGGCCGGTGTGGCGAGGCCGGTGTGGCGAGGCCGGTGTGGCGAGGCCGGTGGAGCGAGGCCGGTGTGGCGAGGCGTGACGTGGCGTGTCGCGGCGTGGCTCGATGTAGCGCAGCATGGCGGGGCGTTGCGTAAGGAGGTTGGGCTTGGTGTGGCGTGGAATGGTGTAGCGTGGCGTAGGGTGGCGCGGTGTGGCGCGATGTGCCGAAAGGAGATTGAGCTTGGAGTGGCGTTGAGTGATGTGGCGTGGCGTGGTGCGGTTGGCATAGAGTGATGCGGCGTGGCGCGCGGTGGCATGACGTAAGAACGTTGGGCTTGAAGTGGAGTGGCGTGGCGTGGCGTGGCGTCACGTAGCGTGGCGTGATACAGCGCGGCGAGAAGTACAGAAGTTGGGCCTGATATGGCCTTGAGTGATGTGGCGCGCCGTGGCATAAGGAGGTTGGCGTTGAGTCGTGTTGAGTGATGTGTCGTAGCATGGTGTGAGTTGGCGCGGCGTTGAGAGTAAAGATGTGCTGCAGGATGGAGCGAGGAAGAAGGAAAGAGGGAGGGAAGTAGAGACGAGAAATACGTACGTTCCGCAGAGCGTGGCGTGGAGATGGGTGTGACGTGGCGGAGTGTGCAGTGGCGTAGTGTTCAGCGATGCGTTTCATTGAGTGCGATCCGGATTGTGTTAGAAACGGGGTGCAATGAATCTTCAAGTTCAATTTGCCCCGTTTGAATGTTCCATTGTCCAAATTGTAGATGCTCCTTTGAAGATATCCTTCAAGGAAGGTTTAGTAAAATTGTAAGGTAAAGAACAGGAATAAGACGGTGAAAACTAAGAGAAGAACTCTGCAGTAACTTCAATTTAAGAGAAAAGCGAAAAAATGTCTTTCTTTGTAATTTCGGCGCTGCTTCCAAAACTAGTTTCGCCAAGTGCCCGAATGTAACGCTGCAACGGAGGGGGGGCGCGGGCGAAGACGAGGGCATGTCGGGGCGCCAGGGCGCGCGTCGCGAGTCTCTGGCGGGCCGTCGCTCGCGGCGGGCGGGGACGGCGGCGACGGGCGCGCGACGAGCGGGAAAGCGGCCGGCGACGGCTTGAGAAATGGCCGCCCGCACGCCCTATGCAAGCGCGAGGAGCGGCTCGGCCCCGCCCCGCCCCGTCCCTCGTCTCGCCACGACTGGCCTCGTCGCGGGCGACAGCGCAGCCGGCGACGCCTGGCAGCCGCCCGCGCCAGAAACAGCGCGACGCAGTTTATTATGTTTTAAAGTGGCCCACACACGTTGGGAAAACGTGGTACTTCTACCTGTAGCACCGGGAGAGGTGGTTCACGGTATCTACAGATGTCACTGCAGTGCCTGTGACTGGTAGGTTCTAGGTTTGAGCCCCGACGATCTCAGAATATTTTGATAATGCCATCGCATTACGCCCTGAGGAAGGTCGCAGAATGGCGACCGAAACGTCGGCACCTTCGCCATGGACGCGGCGTCACCCGAACAGCCTAGTAAATACTGACTCCGGCCGCGGAAGCCTACGCTCTCTCGAACTCAACTGATGTCTATAGAGACATTCGATCGGTATGGTGCTCTGTTGTTCGTGGTTTCTCCGATCTACACCAAGCGAATGCCGGAGCGAAACAATTACAAACGGGCCACGGACCTTGAGCGATCTTGCCTTTCTCTTCATCCTCACCCTTTACTTACACACACTTACAATGACATGCACTACATTACCACGAATGTCAGGAGCTTAGAGCTAGCCCCGGATGGGACGTTGCCTCGCTAGTGGGAGATACCTGGTTGGGGAAAACCTCGCTAGCTGATGGTAGGTCAGTGCCGTATTTCGCAAACCGGGCGGGAGAAAATCACGGCCACATCTCGAGGATAAACATGGACTGCACTAACGGGAGTAATAACCTTAGAAGTTGACCAGACCAAAATCATTGACAATAAATCAATCTTCCTGAAGCGTTTTCGCGTCTAGGAAAATACCCGTAATAGTGTTTTTTGATCGCCAGAGAACCCGGCAAAACATCACATGGCGGATGCATCGTCGGGTAATTAAACGAAACAGTTGACTCCTGATTTTCTTTTGAATATCGATTTATTGTGGGAGGTATCCCAAACATCTCTGCTCGCGTAAATATGCAGAGGATAGTCCGTTAACGCAGTGAAGGACTTTTCCCCTTTTTTATTATTCGACCAAATTTGAATGAGCGGGTCCTCGGTCAGGGTCAAACCGAATAAAACTGGACGTTCGTGGGAGTTTTTACGAAACGAGGAAACACTGATGCCTAAAACTGAGAGTTTGATTAATTACTGATTCTGAGCGCGTTAACTGCCAAGGTCATTAGTGTCGAAAGCGCAGTGTATATTTTTTTACTGCTGCAAGTGGTGGGGATCTTCCCCCGTGGATGGCAAGATCCGGCGTCAACCTACGTCGACTTGCGGGGATTTTCCCCAACCAGGTATCTCCCACCAGCGTCTCACCGCCTCAGCCAAGACAAGCTCTCAGCTCCAGACTAGTCTCCCTACAATTGTAATGGTGTAGTACTTATAAATGTAAGAGGTGAGAGTAGGACAGAGAATGGGAAGTAAAAATCGCGAGCGCTCCATGGCCCTTGTGTTGGGGTACTGCTCCGTAATTCGTTTGATTTTGATCAGAGAAACCACGGAAAACTACAGATCAGAGCATATGACGGGAAAGTTGAAAATGCTGCCGCCATCGGGAGTCCAATTGAAGGACCTCCCGACCAGCGACTCTGCAGCGACATCACTTGAAGCCCTTCGACGTTAGGGTGTCAGTGGCGTCGACTTGCGGATAAACGAGTATCACACAACCACACTCATCACGAATCCCGAAGCTGTATGTGCGCCGAAGGGCATGGCCCATCCATCTGCTAAATAGGGAGTAAACAGTATGTTTCCGCGTGTTCCCCAATCAGAGCGAAGGTAGGATAGACTCTGTTTAAGTCAGAAGAGGGAGTGAGACGAAAAAAAATTGCATACGGTTAGCCCATCAAAATACAAACTTTTTATACCTGAAGTTAGCTTCAAAATCCGAATGATTGAAAAACGCTTGGAAAGACCGTAAAACTAAATTTATGAGCCCCATTGCTTTTATTTCGAACATAAGAGCAAATTCACACGTATGAACTTTACATGGGAGGTAAGCAAACACTACATTAAATACAGAAAGAATTTTCACTTTTAAAGATCTCATACAGCTACCATTTACGTGTAAAAAATAAAATAGCAGTTCGATCAATTTCTTTTAGAATGACTGAGGAACAAGTGAACAAAAACATACGTAATTAACAAAAAAATAAATATCAACTTTTCTTTTTCATTGTCTGTACAATGTCAAGAACACATTTAATTCCGTTCCATCATTTCATTTTTAGTAACACATATTTTAGAGAGCAATATATAAATTTCACATGAAGTGATTTTTTAATAAATGAAATGAAAAACTTCAGAATTATTTAAAGTTATCTACAATAAAACTTTCCAGTTATTGCCTCGCAAACTTACGACAGCGCTGTGCAGCAACAATATACGGCCTCGTATCGCCGCGCACATATTCCCATTTATTTGTCCCGTGGAAGGGAAAAGAGCAAAATAGGCTAAATGAAACCACATTTGTCTCGGAGAAACGAAAAGAGCAATATGAAAATTATTAAATCCCCACTCGGCTTGAAACAGCTGTCTGCGGACACAGCTGGGTACGAAACGCGGGCGCTATTCCGTTTATATTTCGGAGTGACACAAAAAAACTCGAGGGAGCGAGTGGGCTCTTCTGCCATGTAAACTGCACTTTCTTTGTACGTTCTTGGTCTTTGTACATTCCTAGTCATTTTTGTGCAATCTTAGCCGCTAGACGTCGGCCGTTACTACATATTTTTATTCGTTTTACACATTGTACAATTAAGTATCAAGCCCGTCGGGCGGCTTATGCCCAGCATGCTAGCTTTCCATGATGCGACTCCGAGTTTGATTCCCGGTCGGTGCAAAACCAGAACTGTACCTTTTATTACACAACCTCGGTTTCTATAGCTATGTGACGTAAGGAAAAGCTCGGGCAATCTAGTACGTGTGCCAGATTCGGCGAAAGAAATGCGTCATGTTCTCACATGTCTCTCTTACCACATATGTGGATAATAAATAAAAACAGGACCAAGGTTTGGAAATATCGCTGACACATGTCAGGATAATACGACTTGAAAATACCAAATACATACATACATGGAGTCACGTTTTGCGGTTACAACCTGTATCAAGTCACCAAAACGTAGGAATCCTCTGTATTAGCCTGGGGATTTCTGAATTGGAGAGATGCTATTCTACGCCTGCATATTTGCCCAATATTTACTGTTAATCAATTCAGAAAATTTTGGTATTCTTTTACAAAGGAAACCGAGTGGACCTTACTCATAGCATAGCATAGCCGGATAAAAATCGCCTGGGGTCTGAATCCCGGTTCCTCGGATTATTTTTCTATTTTATTTACGAATTCATTTTCTTTTTACAGATTAGGGGTTTTTTGATTTAGATTTATTTAGTTAAAAACAGTAAAAACTATATGTGACGTATTGGGGAGAAGATAATCTGCACACGATTACATGAGTTACAAAATCCCTTTGCTTATTGCTGGTCCATTGGTCATGTTCTAATAATGATGTGATTAATGATTGGGAAATAATTGAATGAGAAATGGAAAACGGGAGAACCATACAAAACCTACCTCAGGCTCGGGTTAACCATCGCCATATCAGCATGCATTGGTCGGGGATCAAACCCGGACCCCAGCAATGGAAGGCGTCTGCTTATATCCGAGACAAATGGATGATAATCACATGATTAAAATGACGAAACAACGATGAAATGAGAGGAAAAAGAGAAAATGCGAAGACCCCGAGAAATCGTGCCGCAGTTACACTTTGTCCGTCACACGTTGCACATGGAACGCCTGCCTTTGCCCACTGGGATCTGAACCTCGGAACCTGGAAGGTGAGCGCTCTGACCCGTAGACCACGGGTCCCTCAATGGATGAACTAGACGCACGCAATAATCCATTTTTATTCCCTCGCGGGAACAAAAGGTCGCTTTTGCGGGGAGGCAGAACGCGACATCAGATCAATGCTCGCCGGATTGAACCCAATCATTGGGCGCGAAATGTATACAAAACCGGATTTTGAACGCTGCTTGTTTCGGGGTCGCGTGTGTGAAAATGATAAATTCACTCCCTTCCCCATCTCCCCTCTCGCTCGACCTACGTGGACCTTCCCCTCCATTCAGTTCCCCCTCCTCCTGGCGACGTCGGTAATCCGCTCTACCTGCCAATCTCTGGTCTTCTGTCATATGTATGTAACGATAACTTTTTATCATTCATACCCCTCCTCTTCCGAATTACGTTGTTTCCCTTGCGCTTGGTTGTTGTTTTTTTCCAGATTTTTTAACTCTTCTCCATTCATTCCTACGCAATCTCCATGTAATTTCTTTTCGTTCCATTAAAATGTATCTGATACGGAACTTCACAAAAAAAATTGCAATGATAAAAATTCTCATTAATGAATACATCGATTGCAAGGTCCAAATAGTTGCCAATTGGGCCCTTTTGATAGCAGTATGTATGTATACCACGGCGAATAAATATAGGGGCTGGAAATGATGGTATTATTGGTAAATAAAAATATTAATTTTATACGAGATAAATAAATTATAGTTTTCGACATCTACCCACCACATACTCTTCAGTCAGCCGTCCTCTCTGCTTTTTAGCAACGTGGTGACCTCAAGGAAAGGAGGCGAACCGGATAGAAAATACTCGCAATGCGGACGTCTAAAAAATACAGACAATATTTTACAGATGGGGTATTCTCATATTAGTGCGAACGTAAAGCATTTTACCCTTTTTGTTTCTCTGTTTATCGCAACCTGACGCATGCAATCAATTTCCCGTTCTCAATTACGGATATCACCACAAAGCGAACTAACCCTCCTCTTCGCTACACTTTCCTTGCCATCCCCCTTCGCTGGCACCCCTCCTCCGCCAGTCCATTGCCCCTCTATTCCGTCGAAGCGACCCCTCGGTCTGGCTGCCCAGCTGGAATGTTCGTCCCGTGAGTTATCAAGCCGACATACAAATTACCTCCGTCCAATACATAAATTAATAACCTTTGTGTCCTTCATTTGATTTGACCCTCCCTCGAGCTCACATACCCGATGGCTCGGCCTTCTGGTTTGTGTGTCACTGAACCGATTCCGCGGGAAATTTTAGGGTGATCTGCAAAGCCAGCCAAAGATGGGAATCATCCTCTTCTGTCTGTGTGATTTGTTTGCAGCTTTCATTGTATAAAGTCACTGCGAGAAACACCTCTGACGGTTCTCTTATATTCTGACAACATATACAATAAATAAACTTTGTAATAAACTTTGAAACTAATAATATACATATAATATATGATGTAAACATTTATTTTATACCAACACGAGTTTTATGAATTCTTTTAGCTGTATTCTGACGGTGCACAGACGACTTTATGAGAGTAAAGTTGGAAAGGGTTACAATCAATTCGTACACTAAATGTAGCTTCACTATGCGCACGTTTTGTTGATCTCTCCTTTTGCTTGTAGTGGCAGGAGTAGAGCTAGGGGCGAGTCATTCTTTTCTTTCCAATGCAAAAAAATCAAATCCTGAGTTCGTTCACCTATGCAAACAAGTTATCTATAACTCGGAAACGAAAATGTCTAGTTTCTACAAATGTTGCAAATCTCGCGCTTTTTTATGTTTTATTACTATCATTACTTATTTTATTTATATTTTAACATTTATTCATCTTTCTACTATTTATAGTTAAAATGACGGAAAGATATTCTGGAACTCAAGAAAACGTTCGCAGATAATCTTCCCCCACTACTTTTTACTGTTTCTTGACTGAATAAATCTAAATGGTGAAGACACTCCAGCATGCCCGAACTCATCGGAGCCCTTCAGGCACACTGCACTCCGCGATAGTATCGGCGGACAAAGGCCCATTCGCAATGCAAACATATACATAAGCATTATGCAAAGCCGTAAACGTTAATGTAAGTGATAGAATGAAGAAAGTAAACAAAATAAGAGTTTCCATTGACTGTCAGATATTCTAGTTTACTACTAGTTGGATGTGAGAATCGATTTCGAGTTATCGACTGTGCCATGGCCCATGGTACATGACTTTAAGTCGTCTATCGACTTTTATTCTATTTCGATACTCGATTTTGAGTTGTGATTGCTTAATTTCGCAGTGCGAACGCATTGTCAAGAAGTCCGCTTATGGACGTAGTTCTAACTTTTATGTTAACGCCATGCTTATGCTTATGTTTGCATTGTGAATAGACCTTTGCTGCGAGGAAACAAAGAGCGTTGGCCGCGAGCGCCTTGACAGCACACTCTTATAAAGGGCCGAACCAAGTGACTTGGTACGTCATTTACTCCCACGCGCTGCGCTGGGAAAGCTCCGAAAGCGAGGCTCCGAAAGCGAGCTGTCTCCCCACGCGACTTTCCGTCCCCCGCTACCTTCTCCCACTGGCAAGCCTTCTTGTCCGGTGTGGTCCTCATTGTTCGGGTGGCGAATTTTAGCTGCCCTAATGCCCATACCTTGTAAGTGCAGCTTTGATTCAATAAAGCCTAAATCTACAACGCTACACTATATTAGTTTTACAAAGCTCATTCATATATTGTAATAGACGAATCTTAATGTATATCATGTTAAGATACATTTACACTGGTTTTATACACTGCATTTACGTGAAAATTATGATTTGTATACATTATTTGACTGAATATTTCATGAAATTAGTAAGAATCAAAGTTTGTTTACGATAAAGAAACCATTTTGAAAATTAAACTCTATTTTGAGAATCAAATCTGGCTGAAATACATCATTCCCACTCGTCGTTTCTTCGGGAAAAGGCAAAAATATACAGCAAAATATACGTTACAAAATAAATTCGGTTCGAAACAACCGTAGAACCTTTTCTTTCTTACATACAAAAATGGGAACCGGGAACAAACCACAAAGAAGGAACAAGACGTATTCACGAACACAGGCAACACTATTCAGTAGAAAGTAATCGAATGAACTCCTAAATTCACTAATTGATCTTCAAAGCTACTTACCCTTCTTTAATGCACCGGCTGAGAGCAACCACTGACTCTCTGACCTACCGGTTCTGGGACTAGAAGCGGAAGCTGACCGATTTCCGAGACTAATTAAAATAACTCGGACGAATTGAAATGTCAGGAGAATTCTAGCAGCCGGCTGCGCTGATTCATCATTTTGTGTCGGTGTTTCTCCAGGAGAATGCAAATTCAATAACCAGGAAAATGCTGGAGCAGTACCTTATAAAACCGGTCTCGGACAACACCGCGATCTTTCCATCCTCAACCTTTTCAATTCTACCCGCCTTATACATGTCGACTTACATTTCTATATACTACAGTACAAGACGCGTCGGGAGACCACTAGGGAGCTAACACAGATCTTGTTCCGACTATGGCGATGCTCCTCTGGTGGAGATATCTAGAGGGAAAACCTCGTAAGTCTAAATGTGGGTCGCCGTCGATTCCCTTATGATATCGTAGAGGAACACCGTAATCTCCCAAGGCAGAACATGCACTACTCTTACGGGAGTAGTGACCATAGAAGTTGTCGCACCCACACACACGAAATAATCAATCACCTCTTCTAATGCAGTTACTAAGTTACAAAAAATAACTTTGTTTCCAATAAAGTGATCTCACACGTCAGGCATACCAGCGACGACCGGCAAAAAAAGAAGAAAGAAAAAAGACAAAAAAAAGGGCTAGCGAGCCGCGCCAAACACTCCGCCTCCCGCGACCGCTGCTATCGACAAGCGGAGGCGTGCACTGATGACGTCACGCGGGGGCCGCGGCATGTGGCAGCAAGCAGATCGGAACGAACACAGAGGGCGCCCACACTGCCACTGCGNGGGGGCAGATGAATGTGACGGGAGGAGGAGGAGGAGGTAATGGAGGGGAGGGGAGGGGAGGGGGCGCTCGCGGCGATTTTTGACGTCACGGGGGCGTCATAATCGCGCGTGATTAATTACCGAGTATTGATTTAATATGACTGAATAGGCCGGAAATGCGGAGCAGAAACGTCGTCTGTGTGAGCGAAGTGTGAGCGGAGGGCGAGCAGTGTGTGAGAGCAGGACGATGGTGGGTGAGCGGTGACCGAGTGAAGAGTGGTCGGTGAGTGAACGAAAAAGGAGTAAAGACGGAATTGAGATTGAGTAGAGAGCGAAAATCGAGCGGAACAGAAGAGAACAAATGGAAACTGAATGCAGAGCGAGAGAGATTGGAGCAGAGGATAAGAGGGTGAGCGGCGAGGAAAAAGACTTGTGAAGTAAGAGCAATATGTGCGTGAACATGCAAAATACAAACGTGCAAGCGAAATGTGAGCGGTGAGAGAACGGAGTTTGATAGAGGTACGAGTGGTGTGCGAGTAGATAACGAGCTGAATGCGAGCGGAGTACAAATGCAGGGCGAGTGGAGTACGAGCTACCTGCGAGCGAATTACGAGCCAGTTGCGAGCGGGTTACGAACGGAGTGCGAGTGGATTACGAGTGGATTACGATCGGATTGCGAGAGGAGTGCGAACGGAGTATGAGCGAACATCGTATGAAGGGAGGGAAAAGAGAAGAAGCGAAATGCAAGCGAAGTGCGTATGAAATTGAGCAGAGAAACGGGCGAAATGCGAGCGGAGGGCGACAAGCGGAGAGCAAGTGGAAAGCGAGAGGACAGCAAATTCTGCAAACTTTGATGGATATTCAAAGAGCCAATAAGCAGAGTACGAGTAGAGAATGAACGGACAGTGGGAGGAATGTGAAGAGACGCGTGCGCAATGATTTCGACGTAGGTGCCTTATGCGAGATAAATGCGCAATACGAGCAAATACGCGAGCGAGTGCGATCGAGGGCAGCGGAGTGTTGACGAGGCATGCGTCGACTCTCCGTCCTTCACAGGGAAAAATATGGAAGCGCTTAGCGGCGCCCCTCTGACACTGTGTCGCCAGCGCGATGACGCTTAATTACGAGAAAGAAAGGCCGCCGTTACGAGCACTGGGAGGGTTGGGACGAAGCCAGTGAAGTGACGAGTAGTAAATATTGTGAGGGATAAATAATTATCTATGGAATATTGCGTTGTGGGTGGAGTTGAAGGGACAAATTGAGAGATTGTTAATTGCGTTCAAGATAAGGGAGAAGAGAGTAATTTCATGAAACTTTTTTTCAATTCACAACTAAGAAACAAGTGTTAAAACATTATTGTTAGACGTCAATTTTGTTTTTATAACGCGCAAAGTAACCTGATTGATCAACAAATAACAGAATAATCATTAGAAAAAATATTAATACTGACGTGTCTGGTGATGGTCAAGTAAGAATTTTAAAAACTGTACGTACGTACATACGTACAAGTCGCATTTGCAACTCTCATTTTCCGGTGGAAAAATTCCCCCTTTTTATAAAGACGACATCTGAATCCTCTATTATCGAAACTTTCATTTCGAGGGAAAATGCACACTCTCATCACTTTTAGTGACATTGGCACTGTTTCAAATGATATTAGCATAATATTCACATGTAAAACTCTTTATATGGGATCTAATTTGGGGTTCAAATTTTACAGAAAAATTTATCGTTACGAATTCAACGAAAGCTGGATTGATGCATGTTAAATTTTAATTTTATTTTTGAGAACACAAGAACATTTATAAAGGTAAATGCATAAAACATATTCTGGTCCTTTTACTGATTTTTTAAATTTTTACTCTGGTATTCAATGTTTGTACGTAACAGTATCTGATGATCTAATATACATTTTGGGAGGGTAATGATTGGAATAAACTTCTTTTTTAAGATATGCAGTCGGAATGATTCGTTGCAGTATGAAAAAACAGGAATCTCCTTGCTCTGTCTGGCTACAGCATTACTCCAAGCCCTCCATCCAATATCAAAATTAAAGTTTTCTTTATATCACCACATGTTTCCCACACACATGAATATGTATCCAATTTTTACATCTACAAAGCCAATAAATACTCTTTTTTCAGAATCTAGCTCTAACGAAAAATGAGATTATCATATGATTTTGCGACAACGACCACTAAAATTTCTTTACTCGATAACCCTCTTCCACCAAACAAATTCACCAACCCATTTTCAGAATATCGACACCTCGCACATCCGCACATTCCCACACTTAAAAGAGCCAGACAGACGTATTTGTCATTTCCACACTGCACTTCGGCCAAATTCCGTTAGAGTCATTAATTAAAAACAATACGCCCGCCGTGTATTCACGGTTTCTGCGCGAAGCGAGCATAAAACGAGCAAAGGAAGCCCCCGACGTTCACGAGCAGATAAAGCAAACAAATCACTCAAATCGAGTTAGTCGCCCGGGGGAGGACATCCATCTGGCGGGACGAGGCGAGGCGAGGCGAGGGGAGCCTGTGGGACCAGAGTGCAGGTTCGCGGTCTCCATCTTTGTGTTCATTCGACGAAAACGGCAATAAATTCCTTGCGGGGTTGGGGTGGTGGTCGGTAGAGCTCTGTCGAAGAGCCAGCGCTGCCGTATAGACTCCGGCGGCGTACTGTGTCACCCTCTGGAGCATTGAATTTGGAAGAACATTAAGTGAAACGAGTGGTGCTTTAACAGCGCATGCTTTCTGATATTGTCAGTAATGGTTACCTAATGTTATGATATTGCAACTTAAAATCCACGAACACTTGAACACTTTAAAAACTCCAAACCAAACGGAGAGCATGGATTCTGACCACTATGTATACGAAAAAGTAGTTCACTACATACGGAGCCAAAATATATTAGTATCAATAAACCCCAAGGCGAGATAAGAGGCTTTTTTGTAGCACCATTACAATACACACGTTCTCTATGTGAGGTAAGTTGCATACCAGAATGTAAAAAAAAACAGTCGGCTATATCTGTGTGTCTTTAGCAACATCGCATTGTACATTACATTGGAAAATATCTTATGTTTAGGTCACAAAACAACAATATTTTTAAAAACCTCCAACTCCTCTCTAACGTTTCCACTTCTTATTTATTTAAGCCTTTCTTACAACAATTTATTGAAATGTACTCTTGAGCCGCCCATTCACCATACTGCACATCGCTTTAGTACAAACTATATAATTCAAACTCTTTCAAAAAATCACATACAGGCGTCCAATATTTTGTATGAACAAGGACAAACAGAATGATTTTCATGAGACCTAAAAATATGTTTTAAGAAATTGCCCGTAACGTCGGCAATCTATAGACATTTTTGGTTTGTGACCTAAACGCGATATTATTCTGTACAGATATTAATAATTTTGAGAAAACAATTTTGTATGTCAACCTTTTAAAATCATCTATTAACATTTATGCTTATTATCGAAATATATTTTATGTTGAAAATATTATTTTTTAACATATAATTCTGACTTGTATTTCAGTTTTCATATCATACTTAAACATTTTTCATTCATTTCGCTTTTCGTAGAGTAAATATTGATGTATATTCGTATTATATAAAAGTAGTGAACGTGATTATCTGCATGCTGACTTTAATGTAACTTAAAGAATTTTTTTTTTCATTTTCATTCAGTAATGTACAGTTTATTAATTATGTTTTTACTTATCTTATCTTTATATTATGTTATACTTAGCTACGAAAATAATGATTTTATATTCACGAACATTTGAAAGTTATTTAAATAGCCCAGAATATTGTATATTTTTAGTTTTTAGTAAATTTTTTAGATATATTGGAACTCATTCAATTGTCTATTATTAACAAATTTCAATTTCTGTAGAGCAGAATGAGTTACTGATAAGGTAGCTCTCTTCTTTGGAAATAAATATTAAATTTTCAAAGAGAAATAAGACCTCTACACATTAAAGAGAGTATAAATCATCAGTTCAGTAGGCACCTCAGAAACAGTTTCGCAACTAATAATGTGAGAGTTAGTGCACATTGGTAACGAACAACCATTCAGTCAACACGCATAACATTTGATTCCTTGGGCATATTTTCTTTCTGAATAACTGTTTGCAATGCAGAAACGGGCTGATTTTTAAATAGACGACTTGTGACCTCTAGTATATAAAATTGAAATCCTTCAGACGTTCCTCTGCAAATCAAGGGCAATTCGAGACTGAAAATAAGAACTATGGTAATCTACTTTCTGTGCCTTTGAAAAAATAGAAAAGAAAATTTAAAAGCAGTATGATTTTGTTATTTATCGCCGTCTGTACGTTACAAACGAATAATCAAAAGAAGGACGATTTGCTAATAGCATGCTTTGCACATTCGCACACGAAAAACAAAAAACAAAATATTAACATCTAAAAGAAACCTATTTGCAACTAATTATTTATCCATTTCTATAGATGAAAAAATTAAAAAACAAGACAATTTTCTAAAATAAAATCGTCGTAAATTGAAAAGACAACTTTCTCTATTTATCGGCAAACAATTCCTCGAGCAATCCCTTTGTGGATAGTTGAACATAAGCGGACCGCATGGACCGCACAGGGATTTTTAGTGCGTATGAGAGAGGGGGAAGGGTGAGGAGAGGGAGAGACGGAGAGACGGAGAGAGAGAGAGAGAGAGAGAGAGAGAGAGAGAGAGAGAGAAGGAGGGCGAGAGAGAGCGCTGCTGAGGGGTTCGGCGCAACCCGAGGGGGAGAATTCCCAGCTCCAAAAACAGCGCAAATTAAGGCAATTACGGTTTGATTGGCCCGCGGCGCCAGCGGACTCCCGGGTGGGCATAGGAGCTGCGCAAGGAGCCGGGGGCGCGGCGACTTTCGCTCCGCAGTTGAAACAACTCCCAGACCCGAGCTTAGCGGTAATAACCACGCACGTAGTTTAGATTGTGGTGGCGCTGATATTGAATGTAACGTCAACATTGCCGATGGGGGCGCTGTGGTGGTAGAGCTAAAAGCGGCGTGGTATCTTGTAATGATGCAATGAATCGATCCCTAATGACTGTAACAGACAACAAGCTACGAGCGAATGGTAACCGCTCGGAAGGTGATGGATGTGGGGGCGATGGTAGTAATAACGACTAAGGTAGAGAAGTTGGTGACAATGCGAATGGCCGTAGAGGAGTTTAAGTGAAAGTGGATATGTAGGAGAAAATGGTAAAAAAACTGAATAGACCGATTTATGTAATAACAGAGTTAAGATGTTTCTTAATGCATAAAAATGAGTTCCCAAATTGCCTGTGGAGGTGATGCACTCAAGACTGGGGAGCTCAGCCATCCCTATGAAACCATATTAACAAACATACCTTTTGCTTATTTTCTATGATAACATAACTCATTCAATATATCAATGTTTACATTATAAATATTAATTAAAAATGGAAGCAAACAACAACACTTTTATATTCACTATGAATGAAAAATTCCCAATAAGGAAACATCAAGTCTTCTCGAAATTTACTTGTAGCACCCCCTTTCATCTTACGAAAAATCTTGGCTGCGACTCTTCCTGTTGATAATACTCTATATTTTTTACTACACTCATAGAGGCCTAGGACAGCGAATTGCACTCGTAAATGATCCTTCGTGTGGCGTTGGAAACGATACAACTTCAGGTAACATAGCAAAAAAATTATTTACTTTGTATTTTCTTAAAACTAATGGAATAAAACAGAATGTAATATTCGTCGATCAATAAACTTTACCTACTCAAGAGGTACCTCATTATCTTCTTCTGCTGATAAATTGTCTCTTTATCGTCTTCAAAGTTGAAAAAAATATTAAATAATTTAAAAAAACCTCCAATGTTCTTCCCCAAATCCCCATCATCTTCTATTTGCGTCCTAGGGACAACAATGCAAATAAACTCCGATCCACGCGTCACTGCCAAGCATGAGCTGGGGCGAGAATGAGAGTTGGGAGGGAATGGGGTAGAGCGAGTGGCATCTACTGCCGGAAAATGTGTGCAATACTCAGGCCTCCGCTGAAAGAATTAATTTACACTAATAATCGTTTATTCATTTACATTAATATTTGGACCTGGCTCCTCACATACCAATACACAATAACATCACGTCAAAAAATGGTTAACTGAAATAATCATATTTCATACTAAAATTCATAAATACTCTAACGTATACAGATTTATGCGCGTTAATTCATGACAAGAAGTTAAATAATAATAACTTAACATGATACGATGATGTAATCATATACTTCACCCAAATTTATGCAATAATTTTTCTACGGCTAATAGTCGTAAGTTAAACTCTTACATTGAACGTTTATGTGGCAGCATACTGGCAGCGTTTACCCAACGTCACTCACCTCACACACACCGGATACTCCGGTGCGACCACTGGGCCCAGGGGGCGTTGTGTAAGCAGAAGTATAGTCCGACTTCAAAGAAGCAGTACACGAGTCAAGTTAGGATTAAATTTACTAAAGAAATGTCATAAACATTCTGTCTCTTCATATCAGTTTAATAACTTGTTCAGTTCTTAAGGGTGGCTTTCGTTTTCTGATTTTCTTCCACGTTTTGGAAATAGGGAAGTGGAGGTGCCATCACCCAACACAGGTGGTTTCGTCACAGTAATATACACATTCAAACGAAACATTTAATACAACGATAGCTGATGATTGACTACCTCTCTTTTGTAAACCTCCCTGTGATCGTCAAACGCATACACTATAATAATGACTACCATTTTGGGCTGCAATCTTCTAATAAGAAAATCAAACAAAGGTATTAGGAAAAGTAATTAATTCATCAATTTTACAATATAACAACTCTTTCTGAATAGTGTCCTAAAAATTCCCAGCCGCGAAATAGTGATAGCAGCCGCAGCAATCAGTACTAAGGTCGCGTCCCAATCACACGCATTGAAGAGATCGCGACGACTGCCGGCAGAGGGCGGGGCCGAGAACAAGGGCACAGGATGCGAGGTCGTGTGTGTGTGCGTGTGTGTGTGTGCACGGAGAGGGGCGGGGGCGCCACATACTCGCCGCGCCTCGGCCGCAAGGGGAAACGGGGGCGTGGGCGGGGGGCGGTCGCGGCCGACGGGTGGTTTGCGCTGCCGCCGCCGGCGGCGCCACCGCCGACGCTGCGGGGGTGACAGATGGCTTGTCACGGCCAGATGAGCCAAGATTTACACGCCCCCGCGCCACACCATGCTACGTCGCAGCGCGGCGCCGCGCCACGCCACGCCACGCCACGCCGCTCCTCTCCACGCCTGTGCAGAGCGCGACGACAGACCGGGGCGGAGAAAGCGCCCGTCGGGGGAAGAGGAATATTACTACTTCACTTTAAGTCTGTTGGTTCTGGTGAGCGCGCTCATGACAGGAACAGGTGCAGCCTTCCATAGCTTCGCAAGCCATGCGTGCTTAAATTCAGATTAGAAAGGAATGACTTCCAGTAAACTAGGAACGGAACAAATAGGGGTTTTAAAATATCTGTGTGGTTAGGAAAGTATTATTATTACTACTATTTTTTGCTGTGTTTGATAATTATGGACGTACGGTAAAATGTAACTATCTAGATGTGTACACGAGATGCCAGCACCTAATAGGTAGTGACGGGAAATGTACAACAGTGAATCCCTATTCTGACATCGGCAAACATAAAGTGACAGAGCAATGTGGAGTAATTTATTCTTAGAGATACTGCTGATTCAAAAAGGTGTGGATTCCTGCAATCAAAGAAGAAATGAAAATGATCAGGCCAAAATACGTTGAGAGACTACACACTCATATCTATGCACTCGCCATAAACCTTCGTGAAAAAAATCGGACGACTTCATCGTCATAATACTTTAGACTTTCCATGTAAATTGTGAATTTATAGAGAATTGTCTTCATGTAGTGTAATCGGGGTTGTAATTAGAACTGTTTTACGAGGAACGCAACAAAATATGAACCAATACCAATTCACGAAAATAATATGTTTATTCGACTGCTCGAAGTAATACGCGCCCAATGCAATTCGTGTGTTTCTTCAGATTTGAATGGCTATGGAACGAAAAAATCTATGTTTAACGTACTAGTGATAAAATATGTTAGCCTCTGGTGCAAAATTGTAACATGAATGATAAACCGCATTTTTTCACTAGAATGTTTTGTTTCCCAATTCAACCATCATTGTGTGCCGGCCCCAAAGTTATGGGTGTTAGAAGTTATGACCACACTCTGCTGAACGGGTCCAACGAATTAATAAAAGGAGGATCACTAGAACGTAAAATGAGTGATTTTTGTGTAGATTCCACAGACACGTTTTATTATTGATACAATACTAAAAATATTGCCCACTTATGGAATAGACGAGTAATTAGTTGGATAGTTAATTGTGGTAAAAAAGACGATGTATCAATGAAAAGAGAGGAGAATTTCAAGAAAACTAGCCGGAAATCTGTAAGGACCAGAAATTCCACAAGTCTTCAGTTTACAAAATTATTTTTTTAAATAAATGTAGAAAGTTTAATTAGAGTTCTGTACTTGTCGCCTGATAAACCGGAGAGCTATGCTGGCCGCTCTGGTACGGCAGCACCACCACGCATTTTTAAAATTATTGACTGGACGAAACTAATTTCTTTCACTCTCGAACTAACCTCACACAATACAGATCTCTGTACAGGTAAAGTGTATAGTCGAGAATCTAGTCGGAGTATCGTGGTCGTGTAGATTTATGTACAGAATTCTTCATCAACTACGGCTTTTCTGATTGATTTTCCCTTAGATCAAACGGCGGGGAAATGTGAGCAGAAAAGGAACCACTGCACTCGGAGGAACATGAGGAAAGCATCTCAAAAGCAGTGAAAATGAGATGTTAGATCGGAAAGCAGGGGAATGTGTGTGTTCGTGATATCAGTGGTTTTTGGGTTCTACATTATTGTCTGTTGTTTCAGAGAGTTGGTTGCGTTTATTGGAACGGTGGACCACAATTCCCCAATTTACGAGTGCGACTGCAATATCAGAGAACGTAAAAATAGGTACGTTCATGTCGCGTCAAATGTAAACAAACACAAATCACGAGTTTCTCGCTTTACAGTCCGGCAATAGAAAGTAAAATTATTTTTTTACGAGGGTAAGTCAATAAGCATCTGCAGTTTTGTTCTAATCGTCTGTAGGTTGACTTTGTGCACTTGCCAGAATTAAGACGAGACCATTCACTTTTCCACAGGCAAGTTTAAGCGGTGTGTCTTAATGTTCGATTGAGTTCTTGTGTCATTGCTGCACCACTCCCACTTTACACAAAAAAGAAGAGGCTTTCCACTTTCTTTTTTTGATCTAAAGATGTGTCAAAAGTTGCAATCCTTGGAAAACTTTCAGCACGATATTAGTGCAATGCTTTTCCTTGACGAAACGTTTGCTAGTGCATTCAGCTTCTCAAAAGCAGTCAAAGAAACATGCAGGACGAGAAAAGAGCAAGAAATCTAGCGTCATCCACTACAGAGCCCAATATTGAGCAAGTACGCGCCCTGATTGTAAACAATCTTTGCCTCAAAGGGTTGGGCTTCCAGTAGCAGAGAAGCACTTGCAAAAGGATGAGGATAGCTAAAAATAGGTACTCGCACCAACAATCAATGCCACACCGGACCAGAGGAATTTACAATGTGGGGGGAGGGGGGGACCTGGCGTGAAGGTGTCGTCAGGGGAGCCAACGTCGCTAGATAAGCGCCGCACACCTGTGCGTGGGAGCATATGTAGGAAGTCACGTGGTTCGCCCTGTACTTATAATCAGGCAGCCCGTGGGCGTGCCAACACATTAGTCACGTTCTGCATATAACAACGACGAGATGGATTGTCAAAAGTCATTTTTTGTTGCAAGACAATGCGCATTCACATTCCGCCACCCACTGTGTTCAAAACATATATTTCGAGGTGTCAGAGCATCCCTGATACAGATCTTTTCTTCTCTAATCGCCATCCGTTTGACCACTTTAAGAAGTTTTAGGACGCCGAATAGTAGCGTCCGACCTTCAAGTGAAGAGGCTACTGCTTATTGAACAATCACAAATCCTTTTTGCTCAGTGAATCGGAGAGTTGGTGCTATGATAGACCAAGTACTTTCTGTCTATGTTGAAAAATAATGGCAAATGTGTTACTTATGTTGAAATCAATTATAAACAATGAGTGCACATACATACTGAATTCTCTACTGTATAGAAATCTTCACAGACGTGTTTGGACAACAACAATTAACATTGAAAAATATAAACATAAAAATATATGAACAGTCTACATATAGTCAGCTCTTGAATATAATAAACTTGGATAAAGAAAACTTTTGGTTATAGTGAACTGACTTCACTAGTTCTGATCAAGATTGAGTTATAGTGATCAATGAACTTTGGATAAGAAATTTAATAAATATATCTTCCAGAAAAAGAAAATTGCTTCAGTTCTTTGATTTCATACAACACTATGGGCTATGCTAATATAGGGTTATTTGGATTGCTTTTTCAGCCGTTTGTGGTTGACTAAAATGGACCGGAACCGTGCCTTTGGCTTTTGAACTGCTTTATCTCAACAATGGCTATTCCTTCCAGTCTGAAGGAATCACGGATCGTCCGTAAGGATTCACGGATGCGTCCGTAAGTTAAAATCTGTCACTATTTATCTATCAAGGACATCTTGAGTAGGTGAAAAGGTCTTCCAGAATGCAAGAAAGCAAATGTGATGACAAATAAGATACAAAATAATGAGATTGTTAAGACTGCACTAATATACGTAATGTGTGGACAAATTAGAATCAAATATGAAGAATGCATGAACACATTGGAATTTTTGCGGTAATTGGATATTTTTGGCGCTTAAACAATACATTAATCATTATTGCAATAGTATTAAAATTTGGGATCATCGGATATAGTGAATATTTGTTATAGTATTCAAAACATGTTAGTACCAAGGGGTGAACTAAAGCTGTCAGCTGTATTTCTATTCTAAATTCTGTACAGTGATAACACAACTTGAAGTTTTGAATACAACGAAACGAAAATTGTTCTCACGTGCACCAGTTATTAAATACAATTCTAGATACATAAAAAATTACAACTTGCTCGCCAGAAAAAAACATAAAAAATAGTTACGGCCAAATGATAGCTAACGAATTTTTAATTTTACACTATGCAAAGTGAGCATTTATCTGCCTATAATGGTGTGATACTTAGTGTTATTGAATTAGTATTATGATATAACTGTTTTAGTCATATTCTGCACAACACAGTTTACCGGATTAAGGATTCAAAGTTTGGAATCCGGTACGTGCAGGCAAAGGGTAGGACCTACAATATTATAGAATAAGAACTTATTCAACCGTTTAATATTAGTTTTAATTATCTGTTTCGTCTTAACCCAAAAAATCTGTCATGATGCATGTATTTGGCATTTTAGATTTGGATCCATCTGACTTTTACCAAGTAGTGATGTTCCAAGGCATGGGCCGTGTATTTATTTATTATCCACACACGGAATAAGGGAGACATGTGGCAAGCATGACATACTCCCTTCGCCATTTCTAATGTACTTAGGCTACCTGAGCTTTTCTTTCGTCCCACAACTAAAGAAACTGAGAAGTTTGTAATGGACACATGCAGCTCAATTTTTGCCTCGACCGAATGGAAACCGCGATCGCGTAACTGAAAACTAGCTCGCTCCCCTCTTCTTTTTTAAATGGAATATTGTGATAAATAGTTCAATTTATTTTTTTGGTGGTTTTTTGTTTGTATTCAACCGAAATTCTTGAATCGATAATATTTTCGTTTAGAAAACCGTGATGAAATTTAAAATAATAGACGTTCGCGTTTCTGAATTTTAAGGGGGTACGCCCTCCCTACCCAATGCAGCCCTCGGTGGCTCGTTGGTTAGCCTGCTCGCTTTCCACGACGCAACGCCGGGTTCGATTCCCGGACAGGGCAAAATAACTCCGCCCTTTCCTTACAAATGTCCGGTATCTATTCCTGTGAGACGATAAGAAAGCCCACCCTAAGGCTAAAAAGACCAGTGTAAACGTTGAAGCAAAGTCTTCGTGCCAACCCCACGAAGCCCTTAGCCCATGGCCGAGAGAGAGACTGGGTCACCGCTGGTTGGCTGTTATCACTCGAGCTAAAGGGCAGGACGCCCTCCAAGATGTATTGGACCGCAAAATATTTCTGATTAATTGTGTAAACTTTATTGTTCATGCTGTTCATGAGCAACCCAAGAGGCTGAATCCCGCATTATTTCATTACATTCTCTCCAATGTAAGGTCGTATGCCAAGTTTATTAGTTATTTTCACCCGCCTTTCAACTACCCCACACCCATTGCACCGCACGATCGCTCACCACGTCTGACAAGCGTTCACAAGCAGCGTGACGCAACGTGACGGCTGGTCACGACCAAAGAGCGCACGGCTCCTCCGGAGAGACGCGTGTCGTGGTGTGCGTGCGTGCGCGCACGCCCCCCCCCCCTTACGTGCCCCGTCCGTTCCTCTTTACAGCTCACGCGTGCGTCCGCCTTTAATTACACACTTCGCCCGCCCTTCGCTCGCCCTTTGGGGGCCGTCGCCGCCTTTGGCCGTGGAAATGGACGCATCACTCACTTTCGCAGGGGGAAGAATTGAATTAATTTTTATAATGACTGGACAAAAGTCAACTAATTCTCGGCGTATTCCCTCTAATGGACGCCTGGCGGATTATCTACGAGTGCGGTGAGTGATGAGAGCTCCAGTTGTTATGTTATTGTGAGCACGGTTGTTCGCTGTCGCAATTACAACACACATCTAATTAATATGTGACGCAGTAATGATAAAACGAGACATCGCAGTTTTCAACACAACTCAGTGGTATGGTCCAAAAACTACTGTTGTCATGACTGTTCTAAATAAACGAGGTAAACTTGTGCAATATTATGAAATATAAAATGATCACAATTATATACAGTGACATATAACATACAGTTGGTAACATACGTAGAGAATGTATGACGGATGTTACAATCTGTGTGTCGCTCCATTGTTTTATTATAATATATTTATTTATTTTTATTTAATAGGTAATTGTTACAAACAAATTAGATTACTTGATCCTATGTGGCTAGGCCGAAGGCCTTTAAGCCATTACAATACCTACATCCTTTCGCGTTCTAATCTTGCGAATAATATATCAATAAAAAGCGTTCTATTATGCAATTTATGTCTTTTTATGTTTTTCTATAGTCTTATGTTTTAATATTAACGTGTATTTTCCTATGAATGCTTTCACCAATCTTACCCGTGATTACTACGGTACACTTCAAAAATTGGATAGTACTGAAATGCAAAACATTTTCTTTTTTTGAAGAAATTGAAGTAAGGAAATATTCATCAATTATTTCCGATGGATTTTCACTATTTTCAATGCTAGTTTCTTAATGTCTCTGTTGTTTTAAAGTGTGTCGTCTCATTGGGAAACTGCGTTTCTCAAATTCTACAACTTACAAAATGAATACAATTTTGTTTCAACAATACTTCTC
>BOPP01000236.1:204567-216767 GCA_017312745.1 Gryllus bimaculatus | reverse complement strand
ACTCCCCAACCCCGCTCTCCCGCCCCGCTCCCTCGCCACGCTCCCTATTCACCTTGCCCCTGCTCCACCACGTCTTGCCCGGCCTCGCCCCGCCCCACCCACCGTGCCCCAACCGTCTCGCCCGCCACAGTCCACCGACACCGCCCCGCCCTGCGAGCACCGCCGCCGCTGTCGGCGCAGAAAGGGAGCTTTTAAAAGTCAAGGGGGTGAAAATTGAAAATAAATGGATTGAAATTGGGCGCGCGTAACGAAGGCGCGGGCAAAGGCAAAGCCAAGTAGGATCGGCGCCTCTCAGGCTCTGGCGCGCGGTGTCGCTCGCGAGAAATGTTTATGAGGCTGAGGAGGAGAACAAGGACTTCGAAAACTGTTGCCTTTCAGCGCACACGATTCGGCAGCTTCGGAAACTGGCATTATCGTTTGCACAAAGCGTTTTGGACAAGGCTGCTGCTTTATCTACAGCGTGGTTAGAATTACACTTTCATTCTTTAACATCTGTATTTGCAAAACGAGTGATTGGACGCATTGAAAGCGTAGTGTAAACGTTTTCAACATCATAAAAAGGGAAATATTATGTAAACCAATTCCATTTTAATGCGTGTCTACCAGGTGGAAAATGCGTGGTTTCTAGAAACATAGAGGACATGGAGGTCCAACAGGCGCTCGAAATGATAGCCAGAATTGTCAAAAAAGGACACCAGAGGCAAATTTGTTTGTGCTGTATCGCAACTCTAAAAAATACTCCGCCGAAGACTGTCACTCCGAATTACTACAAACCAATGGAAAATCAGTAGTGAGACGAGCAGAGGAACATTACTGTATGTGTGTGTATAAGTGTCGGAGCGATGGAGTTGGAACAGTTAAAAAGCTTTCCCTTTACTTCATGAGGGTTGCTTAATGTGCTACTTATGAGATCAGTCGACCTACCACGAATAAATGTACAATTGCACATTCAGGTAAAATTCCGTATGTGTAGTATTTTAGGATGATTGTTTTCAAAGTTCAGTTTCTAAGAAACGTGGTACCATTCATTTATATTTCTCTCCCCAGAAATCCGTCATTAGTATTACTATGTAGCGGAGTGAACAACTTACCGGGTTATTCAAGAGTAGGGTTGATATTCTTGTAGAAAAGTGGATTTCATTATCAGCTTCGAACATCGCAGTTTGTGTAAGTTGTATAACTTCTTAATATATTGGTGTGGCCAGCAGGCTCAGCTGAAAAACATCTCGCGTTTTTTTAGCAAAGTGTAAGCCAGTAAGTGCACCAATGAATGGCTCATAGTAAACATATACGATCGTTTTCAGCGCCGAGAATGCTTGTTCCGGTACCGCTATTATCAAGAACAAACAATATTGATATTACATTTCTAACATCACGTACCTTAAAGATTACGCATCATGAACATTAGGTAACTATTCCCAATGCCGCATGACGGAAACTTCAAAAATTGATCAACTGTCTTATGTTAAATAAGCATGAGTAAGTTATAAGCATTTAATATTTCCATTTCAATGTGAAAATATAATTATAATAAAGTTACTGTTTAAAGGAAACCAATGGATTTATGAAATTTTCAACTTTACCAAGGGCTAAGGGTACAGCTATTTGCGTGATTCCTATCTTGATATGCTTCTTTTTCAGATCCACATATGTGAGAATGTTTTTCTAATAAATCACATATTTCATAAATCGCACACGAATGGAAGAGTAACGTGACGAATGGAAATCTTGACATCATTATTCAAGAGATTGATTCGCTAACTACAAATAAGTTCCTGTCTAAAGAGTGTTATACAGAAAAACTTTCATTTTAGTCACTTGAATACGAAAGAGTAACCAAATCAAGCGTCTAGACGATAGCGATGACATTTCTATAGCAAATGTACAAAAAATCACTTCCAAAAAGAATTACAAAAAAATTTAGGAAATATTCAGGTTATTAGAAAAAATGCCATTAACGACGAGAAAATAGTTCTGGTTCGTAGTTAACAGTGAAGCCTAAACCGATGAGCAAATAAGTAACACTTTAAGGGTGTACAAAGGGCATGTGTGTGTGTGTGTGTGTGTGTGTGTGTGTGTGTGTGTGTGTGTGTGTGCGAGGAAAGGTGAAGTTGCAGTGAATTTCCTGTCGCGCGTTTCGTGTCAGGTTTTGTTTCAGTCACCTATGACTGGAGGAGAAAATACCTGACGTTCGCTCATCGTTTAATTTGTATTAGCCATATTTTGTGAATTAGTGTGAATTTTTCTTTGAACT
Source organism: Gryllus bimaculatus (assembly GCA_017312745.1). Taxonomy (NCBI): domain Eukaryota; kingdom Metazoa; phylum Arthropoda; class Insecta; order Orthoptera; family Gryllidae; genus Gryllus; species Gryllus bimaculatus. The sequence goes on along the minus strand of BOPP01000236.1, from coordinate 214,513 downwards.
ACATGTTTAACACCCTGCGGGTATTTTTCCTCCGCGGTTCAGTATGGTCTCTTTTCCATCGTTTTATTACGATAGAGGGGCAGAGTTCAGCAGATACCAGGATTCTAAAAGGTAGAAAATGTAGGCTGTAGGTTATGTAAAGGCACAAAAGCTTTCAAACTTGACAAATAATACCAGGTAACGTAGTCATGCAGTTTGTATTTGTAACAAATGTTAATAATTAAACAAACAGAAAATAAAATAAACCCTAAAACCGACTGAAAAACACTGTTTGTGTTTGTTGTGTGTGTTTGTTTAACTAACTGTAAGCCAGTAAGTATTGCAATCTATGGCTCGTAGTAGACATATACGATCGTTCTCAGTACCAAGAGCTCTATATCCGAATATACTTGTTCCGGCACTGCCAGTATAGAGAACGAACAATACAGATATTACCCGCGGAAATTTTCTTGAAACCCGGAACCCCTACCTCTTTTTTTCGAACATTAGTTCAATAAGATAAAAGATGTCCACAAGTGTTGTTGACAAAATCTGATAAACATACATTTTTGCTTCAATGTAATAAAAACTATTTTGCATCGAAAACCGAGCTACAGATTAGACATAGGAGTCCTGTGGTCGAACGAACCAATACCCTACTTCTCTCGCTTCTAGCTAGCTTCTAAATGAGGAGAGAAACATGTGCGTGGATTATATTAGGTTTCTAATACGGGTGCACCCTCCGTGTCAGCGGCCGAAAACGCATCGATGGCTAACAAATGCTGAAGACGTCACCGCATCTCTCGATACCATTTATCACTCAAGAGTTTTTATTAAACATGTTAAACGCGTGATTTATTGAACTTCAATGAAGGGGTATATAAACTGTGTTTTCAAAATGCGTAGTATTGCATCAATTGGTAAGCTCTACGACGAAAACTGAAAAACAAAAATAGTTCGCACTAGCAACGTTGTAAATTTCCGCATTGTGCAATTGAACTACTCAATCACGAAAATGATGACAATTTTGAAATAATCTATTTAAACTAATTAAAGTTCTGTATCTTCTCCTTTGTAAGAGAGCTCATGATTCTTCTCATAAGAAAAACACACACAAACTACCAGCAAACGTCGAAAAGAGCATGATAGTCCGACGACAGCAGAGACCGAGAGATACTGATAGTTTTGATTCTTGGTAGGAACAGACGTACGGATTTGACAGGCAGGTAAAAAGCGCAATCTCCCTTCGAAACTACGAAAGCAAGCCGGCGAAAACGATTGAAAATAAATTGTATTTTGTACCGGTCTTCCTTATATAATATTCAGATCGAAATAATTTCGTGACGCACAGTTATCCTGGAACGATAAAATGTTGGCATTTTTAAAGTATAAGCAATATTATATTATAAATATGTATGTTTTGACATAAACACCAAGTTAATTCATATTTTGTTAAAACATTCCAATACTTATATACCATTGGGTAACATATATGACCACTAAAATGGCCAGAATTGATTAATGATTACTGTATAATTCTTCAATAGTTAAATATTTAAAGAAGAACATATCAAGTTATTCTTGTGGGATTTCATGCGCGCAAAATATATTTTCAATTAAATCTCGAAAGAAAGAAATCAAGCGAAAAATGGTATTGGTAGTGTTCACTCTGGCATAGGCAAATCTCACATCTACTTATTAAATAATATGCATCAATGTCGTCTGTATGTCAAACAGCCCATGTAATGAAAGGCCTCGAACATGCTAAAGCTCAAGTTCAATTATGAACCAATGTCAATTTTCAGAGTGATGTTCCATATTGCTGTTGGATGCCTGAACAAATTTATTCAAAGATCCGTGGTTGATAGGCCTATTGATTTTCTGAAATGAGAGATGGCATGTAGTATCAAGAATGTACTTCTCATCAATAATGCAATTTGTTTTCTGATCATTCCGTTATTTGAAATTCAAGTTTTCGATTTTTCATTCTCAAATCTCTAATACAAGAGTTACGGATGTTGTTTGTATAACATATATCGTAATAGAAAAACATTCCACGAAAGCAAAGTATGCAATCAAAACATGCAAATATTTATTTACTTTCAAGAATAATAAATTACTAACCGAATCCTTGCAATTAAATCAAACAAAAAGAAAGGCTGAAAAGTAAAAACAGAAAAATAATACATAAGCACTATACAAAAACTCGAAAACCACCAAAATATTGTTCATGCTGTTCAGTTCTTATTTTCCAATACCAACGAAATGAGGGAATTTTTGCAATTTCTGGAACACTACAATCACAGAGAGTTAAAAATGAAAATGTAATTGAAATGTTTTATATTTACTAAAATCTATTCATGTACAATGTAGTGAACGATAGCAGAAAATTATGCTTACCGTCTTCTCTTAAAAACGTAATGTATCAGATATAATTGCTATCGTTCGACATTTTTTGTAAAGTGACACACAATGTGTTGTTTTCAAAGTGACACAAATCTACATGAATCACATGAACACGATGGCTGCTGGAAATTGTGTAAACTGCTCACACTCACTAAAGTTTGCATTAAATCTTGGAACTACTGAAACATTCGCTAATTTCCCGTCGCTAAATATAGATTGAAAAGACACTTGCCCGTGCTTCGAAACGACGACTTCTTTTGATAGATTGCAACTCGCACTTGGACGAACAAGAAATGAAAGAAGAAATGGCTCAAGAAAATCGAACATTCTATTACTTAAAAGAAATTATCCAAAATTAGAGTGAATGTTATAAATACACTTAATAATAATAAGTGATAACACATCTAAGATCTACTTCCTTTCATTTAAAGACAATTCACAAATTTGGTTGCATTGAAATTTCAAAGCGTTTAATACATGTAAATAAATATAAATCAGCAATATCAATAGTTAATTCAATATCACAACACAAAAATGTATATATCAAAAATTTAATTACCAAAGACATTTTCGTTTGAAAGTTGATTATTCTGTTTAAGTTTGAAGGTGATCTCTCAGTATTGAACTGAATAGTTCATGAATAAAATTCAACAGTTTACAAATTTCGCGATGCTCTTAACAGTCACATACCAATGGAATGGGGGGCGGGAGAGACTCAACTATGTACCCCAAAGTTGCTTTCTCCAACATTAATTTGGATAAAGAGCTACTGTTTCATTGTTTAGGATATTTATTATTAGAACCTTCCTTAACACTAACTGATAGTTTGATCGCATCTTTCAAAGCTTATGGGATGCTTAGGAATACTTCAAAACCGTCTGATTGTTTAATTCCTTGTGGAAACTACGGCTTTTTCTTACAGCCAAGTCTACCCGTGAGCATGTTTCTGTCTTACGATTTGTCGAAGTAGATAATAGTTATCTAATCAAAGTTATTTAGTGAATGTTGAACTGGTTCTTCACCAGACTGAGTTCCTGTAAAAAGGGACACAATATTATTAGAATATTCCTTAACTCTCAATGACAGATTCATTGTATATTTTACACAAGTACATAAGTTTATCTTTTAAGATTCACAAATTATACGTAATGTACAGAAGAAGGCACGTCAATATGCCGACGTTTCTACATTCATCAAAATCGTATTAGCCGGAAACTTTTAGCCCAACCCCTTTTTTACTGCGATTCTTACGCCTACACAAACCCTGTCGTCATAGACGCTTCCCTTTGATCTGCGGAAAGCACTCCAGACTTCAACACAACACACACACGCACACGTAGCCTATCGCTAACAACCGGCCGCAAGCACTGACCGCTCCTACAGAGAGCGACACATCCGCCGCAGAATCAATACGCATTAGGGGCTCGAAAGCAGGGGGTCGAGAGTGCCCGTATTTTTCCCTCCCTCCGCGCCCCCCCCCCCCTCGCTCTCGCTTCCGCGGCTGCAGAGGACTTCCGCATTACGGGATTTACCTTACGCCCGAATTCCACTTCGGCTAATTAACAACTCATCGACCCGCACGCGATATTACTCCACGCCCGCGCCGGCCGGCCGGCCCAGGAATGTGGGGGGGGGGGCGCCGCAACCGACCACCTGTCCGCCCCCGCGTCGTCGAGGCAGGGGGCTGGGTTCCAAGGACCGGGGTAAGATTATTGGACGGTAGAGAAGCGAGATATTGCCAGATGCGGGTAGAGGGGGGTGATACCCTAAAAACAATTGCTGAAAGATATTCGGATAGAAACCTCGTTCTGGGCTTATGTTGCTCGTTACAGAGTACAGAAATATGATCTATATTTTTCTATTATAACGCGGAAACGACCTATTCTTACTACTAAATTACTACTAAAGAAAATATTAGGGAGAAAAGGGCAGAAAATGTTTGAAGTAGATTTCTAAATATAATTATTAATATTTATTAAATGTATTAAATACAAAAAGTACTCCTTCAATTATTTTGCAATTTATTCTTAGTTACAAAATTGATTCCAGTCCCCATGGTGTACTCTGGGAAGAAGATGGGCGTTAGCATTCCATTGTTAAACAAAGTTCCAAGAACGAAAGTCTCAAAAGCCTCATTTCTGCAGTCTACATTGTCTACTGTGTTTTTAAGTATTTAATTTGAGGAGACAGTGTTTTCACTGACTTCTTGTATTTCAATTTAGTATTAACACACTGTCTTTCTATCTGAGAATCTACAGAAAACTCTCAAACTATCAGAACAGCCGGCCGTTAGAATTCTTCTCCAGACAGCATATGATTCCGACCCATCTAGTTTCCTAGTGTCGAAAATACGTCTCGGTCGGAATTCATCTCTCTGACTTTCCTGTCATACATACTGAAGAACTACGCGAACACACATAGTTTTTGTAAGACCTTCAAGTACCATGTTTATAAGAGATATTTGTTAATGGGTTAATTTGCATTACACGTGCGTCCTCGCGCACCATCTAATTCATATATAAATGTATATTAGGCTCTTCCTGCCTCAATGTAGTTTTCGTGTGTCTCTCTAGTATGTCATCTACAAAGTAAATGTCTCTGTATTTTCTTTCCCAGTTCGAAGCCTACGATCTCTTTCACTCCCAACACACCCATTACCACCATGGAGCAACCCACCTTTGGACCTCCTTCCAAACCATCGACCCTCTACCTCACCATCCGGGTGCTACGACCGCCAACGCGCCCAGCGGCCAACATATAAATCAGTACGGCCGAGCGTCCATTGTTGCGCGGTCGGGTAGCGGGCGCCCCTGGCGGAAAATTTATACACTAAATATCCTCGACCTAATTGCAACATAACTCACAGCTTGCGTTTTCGCCTGTCAAATGAAATATTTTGCGTTGTTTCATCGACGCCACGTCGAAAGTTAGTCTGTGGCCTCATGCTTTCGATTCGTGCGTAATGTTTCGCGCACGTAAAAACAAAAGCAAAAAATACCTCCCCGTGCGCTGCCAATCGCTCCGCCATTTTGTTTCGTGCGAACGGAGCTCGCAACCACGCGGAGAACAGCTGTCTTATTTCCATATGCATAGCGGCAGTTTACGTTTCATGGCGGGCATTGTTGCAGTCAAAAGAATTTTAATTGGCCGACTCACGTTGAATATTCCGTAACGGCATGACCGCCGTGTATGTATCAGCAGGAATTAGTTCTCGCCTTGATATAGTACTCGGGAGAGAGGCCGTCTGCGCCACGACTAGCTCGACTGACTGGCTCGCCACGGGGCGCGCTAGTAGTAGTGTGCTTTGCGCGTTGGAGAGCCGCGCCGTCGCGTGAACAATAATTCAGGGTTTGAGTTAATGTTTAATGAATTTCTGGGATGAAGCACAATAAAACGGGCTGCGCGGGCTGCGAAGGGGTGCACTTACGGCATGCGCTCGCCCGAACGACAGTCTGCGCACTCGGGCGCTATCGTTGCGCCCGCTGGCGCAGGGCGTGATTGCTTGGGTTATGGCAGCGTGGCGGCGTTGACACGCGATATTGAGTCGTACAGGCCGCGTCTACTGGTAGTTCTAAAAGGCGACGCTGCGTAACTCGCCTACTTCCAATTTTATCCTTCGCCCTTGGTGGAAAGTTAATGAAATTAACCGGCGTAAAGTAGCGTAGGAATATTGTGTTCATGGGTGAAAGAACCTAGTTGGGAATAGTTACGGGGCCAAGGATGTTACAACTCATTTTTAAGAGAATCTGCGATGTACTTAGTTATTCGAACTCTTTGAGGATCGTTTCATTGAATATAATATTATATCAAATTTTGACATTTACTTATAATTTTTCGACAGCAATTGTGTCAAAAAGACAATTTAAACTTACCACTAAGAAAGATTGAATCTTCGTAAGTGACGCACATTGACTATAGAAGTGTACAGTACATTTCATTATACTAAATTGTACGGTAAGAATAATAAAGAGGACAGTAATTGAAATTTAGAAGATGTTCATTATCCAGCCTTGTAAGGATGATTTTCTGTCTGTTTTTCGTGCCTATGCCTAATTATTTTTTTTGGATTATAGTTAAAAATTAATGAAAATAAGTATAGTTAACTAGTGTACAAACCCATCGATAGGCACACAAGCTGAATATAAGGAATGTTGTCAAATCTAACTCAATTCGAGATCACATGAATTTGAAACTCATCATATACTTTTTGATAGTACTTCATACAAAACTTATATAACATTTTCATTTTTTTCAAACAGCCCCAAATACTTTTTTCACAATTTTGTGCTTGAATAGAGAAAAATGTGCTCATAAATACTGATAACTTACTTGGCATTAAAACGTCTGAATTGTTTTGGCAAACTTACAAAAGTTTATTCTGACTCACCTTACAACAGTTTTGTCGAAATTAGCTTTCTGTCAGTTTAATATCAAATATGACAATAAGTTAAAAAACATACGTAATTGAAAAGAAAGATGGATCAATCGATATAAACTGACATGAATCCAATTTCAACGTACACGTTATACAACTTTTGTTTTATATAACTACTTACTCTCAAAGAAAGAAATTAATCTACCTGCAATGGTTAGAAAACCGGCCATAAAAATACAAAAAACAATCATCGTTCTGGCATAATCTCACCCTATAAGCCATCTGCGCTCATTTATCACATCTTTCATATGTTTCCGGTGCGTTTTTCCTCAGTGCTGCCGCGAATATTTTACCTCCACGTCGCCACCGAAAGGTCGCGAGGCGCAGACCACCACGCTCCTAGTGGCGGACGTCGCAGTCTGGCGGGCGACCACGATATCGCCAGTTCTGTCGGCTACGTCTTCTAGAGAGCAAACGAGTGCCCTGACGGAATATGGGTAGAGAGAAAGTGAAATTCAAAAGTTAAAGAAACGAGATGGAGAAAGACCTGAAAAAAGAAATTGGCTTTGTGTACCAGTCTTTCAAACTGAAAGCCACAGAGCGAAGTTGTGATGTTGTGAGGGGTCAGAGTAATAGGTCACTAGGGCGTTCATGGAAAGGTTTCCGATTATTGGTTAGTGAATTTTGCATGTTTGTTCATACGACAAACTCAGCTGTCATTAGTGTGCATTCTTGAACTCTTGAGATGGAAGGAAGTGTCTCGTGCTTTAAGTTACTGTGTATTGTTCAATATTTCGTTGAGACTTTCTGTTTAAATATAAAATAATTTGGTTTACAACAATGGAAAAGCAATTTTGTACACGTCAATTAAATACAAATTTTTGATTACTATTACGTGACTGGAATTCTTTATTTGCCGTATTGAAATTAGAATACTTACTCACTTCGCTGATATCGAGATGTATTAAACTAAGATGCTAAAACAGCACCAACTTTCTCGTGATTTTACTAACATTTGCAATTTTCGAAATTTAATAGAGTTCAACGAAAACAAGTCTTGCGCCGTTTTTTAAGAGTTCTTTGCACGTCAAAGAAAACTGTAAAGGAAAAAGTTGGATTCGTTTTTGAGAAAATGTTTTCTTTTAAATTGCTTTTACTTCAATCTAAAATTACTTGAAAACGACTAATTTTCAAACATTTTGTGATCTTATTTAAATATCTAGTTTTTAGAACAGATTTTGTAGAAGAAAAAGTTACATATTCCAAATCGTACTTTTGCAATGTTATTTTTTGGCAATACAGCATTCACCAGAAATAAGAACAATGCCTTTTCAACAAGAGCAGTTTCTTGTATGTAATACAAACAAAATATTTAAAATTTGAAGTTTTGAAAATAATTTTCAACCAAATCGTCCATTTCTTGCAAAATTACATGAAAACTACTCATATTTTCTAAGATGGAACATAATCTTATTTAAAGATCTATGTTTGAGAAACAGACTTCATTAATAAAAAAATCCACATCTTCAATATTGTTGTTGTAAGATGACACCAAACATTTCAAAGTTCCATAATTTTCAAAAATTCTGAGAGTTCGACGACGCAGCACCACTTTTATAAGCCTGAGGAAAGATTTCACCTAGGTTTGGTTTTGAAGCACATATTGGAGCTACAAGCTGATTCTTAATCACAAAATACTTAAGTTAACCAGCTCAACACACTATCGTATTACAATTCATTCTGTTTGTGAAAATTTTCAGCCCTAACACATATTGAAATATATTATAAAATTGAAACAGAATCGTTTTCCTATTATTTAGAAATTTTGTTTAGCATATTAAAGTAATATATAATAAGTAAATAAATTGACAGCAATTTACATTTCTACACTGACATTTCCTTCTTGCACTGGAAGAGGTGGTCAGAGCTTCAACTGATGCCTTTAGCTCGGAGGTCCTAAGTTCGAGTTCTGTTGCTGACAGGATTTTCGACACTAGCTTCAAAGCTATGTTGGATTCAGTCGCAAGCTGGGGCGGTGCCCCGCTGGTGGGAGGTAGGTGGTTTGGGGAAATCTCTTTAGCTGACGGTAGGTCGGTGTCGAATCTCACCATCCAGCGGGATTAGATCACCACCACTTCTTGAGGAAAACACATGCACTACATTTACGGGTCTAATGTCTTTAGCAGTTGACGTGCCCGGAATCATCAATCAACCAACTTTCTGCTTACAGATTATTGCTCACGGAATGGTTGGCTAGTGAGCACGCGGCCATTGTATTAGTACAATTTCATTTGCTGAAACTACCAGAAATTTCCGACATCCGCCGCACGTGGCGACGAGCAGTCTGTTGGCACCCCTGCTTTAAACGCACGCGCATAACAAGCGGGTGGAGGTCTGAAAAGAGTTGATTATTCCGATAGGAGCACGGAGTCTGCAGCAGGTTGCGAGTAAGGTTCATGGGAGGGCACCCAGCAAGGGAAGCCTGGTGATGGGAAGAAGAGCAGAGCGGGTGGGGAGGGGAGGGGAGGGGAGCGCGTGGGCTGCCGGTGACAGCCGCCTGGTGCTCTGCTGACTCGCATTGTGCGCCTCCAACAAGCCCACTCGCCTGCTCGTAACGTAGCCTACATTAGTGGCGGCGGCGGCGGCGGCGGCGTGGGCCTCCCGCCCCCACCGCCCCCCCAACGCCGCCCACCCCCCGCCTCTTCCCACCCCACCGCCGCCGCCGCACCAACCATACTACACAATCTGTCACCGTCACCCGCATTGCCTTGCCTCTTTCTCCACAGACACTGCCGTTGCGACACAACGCCGCTATTCCACCACAGCCCCACCGTCTCCCAGCGCGACTGTGCCTCCGCCTCCGTTGCGTCCCCCCTGTGCCCCCGCCCACGCCCACCAGCCCCCCCCACCGCTCCCGCCTGTTCCCACCCACCGCCGCCGCGCCCCCAACCATACTGACACCGTCTTCACCGTCACCCGCAAGGCCCGTTGCCCTTTTCTCCACAGAACTCCGTGCGACAACCAACGCCCTATTGCCAACCACAGCCGCACCGTCTCCCAGGCCTCCGACTGTGCCTCCGCCTGCCGCACTTTGCGTGCGCCGCCACCGGTGGCCCCCGCCCCACCGACACCAGCCGCCCGCCCCCCCCCACCACACTAGCGCCCCGATACCCTACACATTCTATC